>APFE030313616.1:0-13649 GCA_000404065.3 Pinus taeda | reverse complement strand
AATCTGAAGATGGTCATCACAAAATTTAGAAGAAAGGTCTTGATCAAGCTCAAAGGTATGCAAATCTTTGGTATTCACAATCTTCAAAGGGAAAGAATCAACTGCAGGCCGAGGATCCCTTCTCAAATAGAGTATACTTTGCAGTTCTTCCCCAGTATGGTCGCCACTATGTTAGCGCTCAAATCCACCTTAGGCTGAAATAAGGTAAGACTCAAGGCCACATCAAACCACGCTCAGCCTCATAGCTAGCCCTACGAGGACAAGAGAGGGCTCTCTCCAGGTCAAACTCGGCAAAAGATAATCAAAGAGGCTCGAGATGACCAAATTGATGACTAATGTTAGGCTAGGTATGAACTACAAAGAGTTTAGAATTGATTTTAAATGATTTTGTTGAATTCAAGGGAAAGGCAAATTTGGGTGCAGGGATGAGGCACAGTTTTTGCAGAGGTCTACTTGGGGCAAGATAGGCGATTGTTTTGATGCCTTAAAGCAGGTGAGATGGGTAGATCAGACTGGTGAGGGGCTAAGGAGAGCAAGGGAGTCTCAAGGATTCTCCTTAGACTGAAGAAAACATAGAAGATTGAACAAATTTAAAGGCAGAGCATAACAATTTCATGGATTTTACCTTAACTCTTCATTTGTTTAATAAAAAAAGATTCAATAGAGATAGTGATGCACATACACAACTTACAAGTACTTATAGAAAAACACCATCAACACATAAAGCCACATGGATCCCAAATACTGCTGCAAAACCCTGGTCTTTCCTTTGCCAAAAATGCTAATAAGATATGTACAATATAGTGTCAAGCTATTCCCAAGAGTCCAACAACTCCAACCTCTAAAAATGATTGAGAAATTACATCATAGCAACCATCCTAACCCCTTTCCTTGCCTCTAGGGGTCGAGCTCATCATTCTATGAGCTATTTGAACTAATTCTAAACAAGGAACTGAAATCTAGGTAGTCAAACAACTTACCCCTATATGCTAGGAAACTGATTCATTCATTTAATTTTCACCCTTTTAGTGAATGAATCCTCTAGAACAAGTAAAAATGTGCCAAAATTACATCATACACATCAAATTACATCAATCTGGGTCAAACATCACATCAAGAGGTGAAACTAGTCACAACTGGCCGAAATTCTGAGCTGGAAGGTGAAAATTTGACCAAAAAACCTTGTGCCTCGTGCACCTTTCCACCTACTTTTGGGGCACTTTCTGGCATCCAAATTGATCTTAGGTTGGCTTGTTGGAAATCCCTGGATGTCTACTTTCCAACCCAAGTGGAATTTTCCAATTTTGTCTCCATTGGACCCTCCAAAAGTGGATTCTCCCATAAGTACTTCCTGCTAGTGCAAAAAGTGGCAGAAAGGTGATTTTCATGATGTTTTTGAGCTTTTGATCACCAAAAACTTGATGAAATGCCTTGGAAATGGATGAGAATGTGTATTTCATCATCAAAAATCCAAAAATATAAGCCACCTGTGATTTGGACCTCCCCATCTTATGGGTCGCGCGCTGAGCGCGACGCATAGAGCCAAAAAACCTGTTTCGCAAGCCAAAAAATTTGAAACGACAAAATTTTCTCCAAATTTGCCCAAAATTGGAGTGAAGACCCTCCATCATGTATCATGATCAACTAATGAAGCCTCGGCCAAAACTCGAAGCGGATCAGGCCTTTTGCGTTGTTTTTGCGCTTTGCTCAAATGCCTCTTGAGGATCTTCATTCTTGCTTTGCAAACATGCATGCGAGCCCAATAGTGAGTCTTCATGTGGCGAAGCATTTCTTTGTCCATGTTTTCCTTTGCCAACAACTTCTCCAGATGAGTGTTAACATGCATGAGCATAGACTCTCGATCAGCCTCTATCTCCTGCTGAATGGGTGTCATCTCATTTAGGCTTCTTTGGGCAGCCTGCTGGTCTTCACGGATGTTTTTCCACTTCTATGAGGCCTCCGGGGTGCATTTTCTTCCGTGGGCAAGTTGCTTTGGGTTTCCACCTCATAGTCAGATGAATGATTAGATGACATGATTGATGTTATGAAAACTGTCTTGGAGAAGTGAATGCTGGTCACAAAACTATGTTGGACTACTGTTGTGATATGATTGAAATCTGCCTACCAAGGGGAAAAATGCAACAAGGGACTGTTAGGAAGGGGAAAATATGAAGGGATTAGGGGATATTAAGATATATTTTGTTTAGGGAAATGTAGGAGGGTTTGGGAGGTTTATATAAGTTAGGGTTTTGGGTTTGTGCATTTGGCAATGGGTTGAAGGGAATTGGGGATAGGGGTTTAGTAAGTTTAGGGGATAGGGAACAATAACCTTCAAGGGGAAATGGTATATGGGAGACGGGAATGATGGAAAAAGGGAATAATGTGATGGAGGGGGAGCCTTGGTAAAAAAACGATGAAAGTGCAACCCTTAACATCAATTGGCTTGAGGGTTTTTAGAGGTAGGGTTTGGATGTTTTGTTTTGAACATTTGGAACCATCAACCACCATTACATAACACACAAATGCATGAAACAGTGGGATGTCGACCCTACGTGGCCAATTTGTATGGGGGGGAGGTGATTTGATGCCTTTCCAAGCAATTTTCGGCCTTGAAACTCAGTGCGCCATGCGCCTCACCCAACGCGTCGTGCGCCTCTTATGCGTCGCGCCAGTGTATTTTTACACTGAGTTTTTGTGCCTGATGCGCCGCGCGCAACCAATGACATAGTGCATTTTGCAGGAGGCTTTTGGAGGCCTTCCCAGTGTCTAAATTGGGTAAACGATAGCTCGTTGGAAAGTTATTTGAGTCTAATTTCCAACCCAATCATAAGTTTTCAATTTGGAGTTCATTTTCCTTGTAAAAAAATCAAATCTTCCAATACTGGTCAAAATGTGCCAAATGAGGCTACCTCAAGGCAGAGTGCTGTTGCAGTCAACTTTTAAATGCCTTCCTCAACTCCCAATTGAGCTTATGATAGCTCAATGGAAATATATTTGTCTCTAGTTATCATTTGACTCATCAAGAAAGTCATTTGGCCAACCAAGCTAGGAGAAAACGTCATTTTCCAAAGGTCACTTTAGAGGTGCATTCAATTCTCCTGAGGCAACGATATTTTTGCCATTTCTATAAAACCATGACACCTGCGTAAAAACTGAAGGAGGTTTTTTTTCTTTTGCATGTTGTTAACAAAAACCTCTCTCAGTTTTCCAAAATTCATCTTTTATTGCTCTGAAAAATCTTTTGAGTGAAACTTATCCCGATGTGTGAAACAAGGGATTTTGTCGAAATGAAGTGAAATGAAGGGGATAAGGGGCTTCTAAATTCTTGGGGAAATTTTTGGAAGTAGGGAGGGATTTTAGGAAGTAGGGGAAAGTGGAATCTCAGAGATCGAGTGAGGGGAAGGGGTCCAAAAGGGAAAAACATAGGCCCAACCTAGAAATTTGCCAGGTTGTAGCAAGAAATTAGGGTTTGTGCAAAAATGAGGAATTTGGGGGATCTCAGTGATGGGAAGTGTTTAAGAAGGTACATGAAGGATAGAAAAAGGTGTATGAACATCTGGATACAAGTTTTGCTAATGATTTGACCATTCAAGAGAAATTTCCTTCAAAACCCTAGGAGAGGGAAATGACCTTACCTAGGTGCAACTGAAGCATGAACAAGGTGTGAAATGACGTAATGGAACCTGACATGATGATAACAAAATTCTGAATGATGATAGACTCAGCTGAATAGTGACATAGATTGACATTTGGGAAACTTTTAAAAGAGTGAAAACAAACGCTAGATCTAATGCCTAGTGACCAAATTTTGCTTGAAGACTTATTGAAATGACAAAATTTGACTGTGACACCTTAAAATCACTTGTAAGAGCATGTTTGATCACTAGAGGAAGGCTGCAAAGACTGACACTAACACGTGCCATGGACATTACCTTCACAAATGAAAAATATGTGTTTTTAGTAGTATATCTTGATGATTTGACTACCTTTTCAAATTCAAATGAAGAGCATCTTTACCATCTGAAAATTGTTTTTCAGCGTTGTAGAAAATATGGAATATCACTCAATCCCAAAAAGAGCCTTTTTGTTATGGATGAAGGGAAGCTACTCGGTCACATAATATCAAAGGAAGGAATCCGCATCGATCCTGCAAGGGTGGAAGCTATACAGAAGATAGATTTTCCTTGTAATAAGAAAGAGATCCAAGCGTTTAACGGTAAGATGAATTTCTTACATTGGTTTGTGCCTAATCTAGCTGACCACTTGAGGGAAATTACTAATATGTTGAAAGAGGATAGTGTGGTCAAGTGGACTGAGGATGCTATGAAGTCTTTTAACCTGGTAAAGTTGGCTCTATCTTCAGCCCCAATTTTAATCAGTTCAGATTATTCACAGGATTTCATATTATGTTCATTCGCTTCTGAACATACTATGGCAGTAGTTCTAATGTAGAAAAGGGATCAGCTAGAAAAACCAATTGCCTTTTTCAGTAGGACAATTAGGGATGCAGCCTTAAAATATAACGTCATTGAAAAGTAAGCTCTTGCCTTAGTTAAAGCTTTGAAAGACTTCCGAGTATATTTTCTGCACTCTCATATCCTTGCTCACGTCCCTAATGTAGCCATTAAAGATGTTTTGGTACAAACAGATCTGGAAGGAAGATGAGGAAAATGGATCGTAACATTGTTAGAATATGACCTGGAGATAAAGCCTACAAAGCTAATCAAGGGGCAGGGTCTAGAAAAGTTAATGGCGGAGTCCAATCTACATGCATTAGATATAAGTCTTATTGCAGCCATGTCTGAAGAAGAAGAAGGTAGTTTGCTAATTCAGGTATCTGAAATTTTTATCCAATCTCCTTGGTATTCAAATATTGTATATGTGCTTCAGAATCTTTCACCACCACCGCGGATGGCTAAAAATAAAGGTAGAACTCTAAAACTTAAGGCTACTAGATTTTTCATTTTGAACAATGCACTTTATTGGAACGATCCCGGAGGCATTTTGCTGAATTGCTTAACTGAAGATGAAGCCTAGTAGGTCATGAGTGATTTTCATAAGGGAGACTGTGGAGATCACTTATTTTGGAAGACGATGGCTAACAAAATTTTGAGAGCAGGTTACTATTGGCCTACCTTGTTTGTCGATGTTTACAAAACTATCACAAGTTGTCATGAATGCCAAATATTTTAGGGAAGAAGAAAGTTGCAGCCTCTACTTCTCAAGATAGTCAAAGTTAGTGCACCATTTCAACAATGGGGCCTTGATTTCATCAAAGAGATTCATCCCACATCCTTAGCTTAGCACAAGTGGATTTTGACAGTGAGAGATTATTTCACAAAGTGGATTGAGGAAATCCCCACTCGGCAAGCCACAGACTCAGTAATAATTCAGTTTCTTGAAACAAATATTTTGTCATGTTTTGGATGTCCTAACAAACTTATTACAGATAACGCTACCACTTTCAAGTCCGAAAAGATGATTGACTTTTGCAGCAAATACAAAATTACCTTAGGAAATTCCACTGCATATTATCCACAAGGTAATGGCTTGGCCGAATCCTCAAACAGGTCATTGGTCAACATCATTAAAAAGTTGTTGGAAACCAATAAGAAAGGCTGGCATAAAAAATTGGTTAATGCATTATGAGCGGACAGGGCTAGTGAAAAGAAGTCAATAGGAATGTATCCGTTTGCGATTGTATATAGTATTGACATGGTATTCCCGACACCTCTTGTAGTACCAGTTGTAAAACTTTTACAGGAAGATGGCAGCGAGGAAGATCATATTTAGCGGGGAATAAGTCAAATGATCCATTTACAACAGATGAGAGAGGAAGTTTTTCAAAATACCTTTAGGCTGCAGGAGATAATTAAAATGATTTATGATCGGAAGGAAAAGTTGGAAAAATTTCAGAGTGAAGACATAATGTTACGGTGGGATGCTAGAAATAAGGATAAAGGGAAGCACGACAAGTTCGAGAACTTGTGGAAGGGACCATACAGAATTGCTACATATAGAGGGCAAAATTCTTTTCTACTGAAAGAAATGAATGGGGAAGATTGTTCGGGAGGACCAGTAAATGGTCGGCTTCTGAAGCGATACTATCTCTAAGGAGTTTTCTGCTATCACATTTTGTCATTGTACATACCATTTTGTTCCTTTCATTACAAATTTTGCACTGTCACCATTCATTTAGCTTGGGGCCCAAAGTGAAGGCTATAAAGCTGAATGTCTGGCTTTAGTTTTTGAGTATTTAGTGTCAGTTGTTTGAGTTAGTCTCACTTGAGTCGGTTTAGCTATGAGTCATGAGTCAAGGTGTTTTTTTTGGTGTTCTGAAGTTATTGACTCCATATTTCCCAATGAATGAAGGCACTTGTTTGCTTTTCCAAAGATCTGTGGCTCTTGGCACCTCCCAGGAGCTACCATCCTCATTGGAGCCAATGTTAGTGTCAGTGTCTTCACACTTCCATCGGTGATCAAATTGCTCTTTTGCATACATATTAGCTATCTCATTCGATCTGTTGCATTCCATTAGGTCATGGATCAACTAATGGTAGTGGTTTCATGTTAGTTTCCCTCATGACATCCACCTGCTGACTTGTTTACACTTTTTTTTAGTCATTCACAGTCATCCTGTTTCATTTCATGAATAACAATTAGTCCTAGGGTTTAGTCCCATTAGGTCTCAGGGTTTGTCAATCATGCTCAAATAAAGAGGTTAGCAAGCACATGAAGGTTCATAAAGTCATAAGTTTACTTCTGATATGCTAAATAAATCTTTTTCACCTCAAAACTATGTTTTGAGGTGAAAACATAGTATTTTTCTATTTTAATGATTTTCATGTAAATTCAATTATTTTTATACGTAATAAGCACTCAACAGCTATTCCTGGTCACCATGCCAATTCCTGCCACTGCAAAAGCAAAAGTGTCAAGACATTAGTCCATCAAATTGCCAAGAAAAAGAGTCAAACTTCAAACAGAAAAACAGAGTTTTTGAAAAAGTTACCAAGACTTTAGAAAAGTGGGTTTGAAATGAAGAAAGATTAAAGTGTAAGGTATATAGAGCAAAATCATGATAGAAAGTCATTTCATTGTAAGAAAGGTCAAGTGGAGAGTTAAAATTGCATTTTGAAGGAAGGGTGAGCAAAAAGGGAAGAAAAATCGAAATTTGGTGCAAGTTTGCCTGGAGTTGCACATTGGGAGCACGACGTTGCGCTTCAGAAGGGCGTTGTGCATCAGTCACTTTTCTCCTTTATTAAAATACATTGGCACTGCGCATCAGGCCAGTGTTGCGCATTGGGTGGACCACGCTGTGCATTGAGCTTCCAAGGTTCTAATTCACCCAAATTCATCCTCCATCGACTCTTTTGCTGCATTCACCTCCTAACAAGTAAGTGCCAATACATCCTAAGCTTAATTAGGGTTTTTCATGTTTAGTTCATGATTTTTGCTTCCTAAAGGTCAAACCCTAGCTCACCTTTATACTCTATTTCACATCATTGAAAAACCACAATCCCTTGTCCCTTTTCCCAACTTCATTGCACTAAAACTACCCCTTGATTCTATTTTCCCTTTCCCTATTTTCTCTAAGAAACTAATCCCCTTTGCCAAACCCTAAGTCCCCCATACATCAAAACCCTAGATCCCCAAATCCTTCCCTTCATTCCCCTACCTCATCTCATTACTATTGTTCCATTTACAAAATCTCTTCATACTCACCTTTTTGCTCCCACCTATTATCCATTATTCACCATATCATCACCACATTATTTCATAGAGACAAGCATGGAAAGAGGCAGTGAATCAGATTTTGAAGAGGACACGCTTAGTGATATCTTAAGAGAAAGAAATTTGTAGCAAAGGAAGCCTCACAAAGGTGGAAAAAGCATCAGGGAGGAACGTATCAGCATGAGTGAACTCCTTGCTCACCCATTAGCCACCACATGTTTCAGATATCAGTCCTGTTTTGAGTTTTGTAAAATGGTTGAGAGGGTCAAATTTCACCATGAGTTAGCAAGGCAGTTTGTGATAAAAATGTATAACAATATGGTACATCTTGTTGGGGTAAACTTCACCCTTTCACCAACTATCATTGCAGAGGCCACAAGAATTCTAGATGTAGGGGAAAAGTGGAACAAAAGGCAAAATATTAGTAAGCAGCATTATGAGCCTTATATCAAGGCCAAGTACCATGACAAACTTAGTAGGGTGTTTCCTTTTAAATTCTTGGAGGACAGGTATGCTCCACTCATGAAACTTATCATTAAATACTTTACATGTGAGGGTAGGTTCTCTAGACTTTATGCCTACCACATCAGATTGCTCATGCACTTTACTAGGTTCAGAATGACGAGCATCCCTTATTTCATATGCAAAAACATAGAGAGGATGACAGTGATTACAAAGAGAAAAGCATATCCACAGCAACTCAATAGCATTTATCATTTTATGTCATCAAAATTATTGTTTTGCATCAGCGCACTCAGTTTGGAATGCCATGGGAAACTTTCATTTCCCATTAATGCTTCAAGGGGCCTCAAATATTTTCAGATCCCCAAGAGGAAGGTGAACCTTCCGGGCAACAAAAGGAGCCTGAAAATAAAACAAAGGAGGTCCTTGTGTTGGTTACCTATGAAAGGGGCACTAGGATGCTCTTTGCAGCTGCCAAGCAAGTACTATCTCCACAAGGAGTGGAAGGGGTCTTGCCTTCATCTACAGACCATAGGCAAATGCTATCTCCACCTAGAGTGGAAGGGGCTTTTCCTTCTTCTCCAGCTAAACAGGTACAGGTTGGCCAGCAAAAAAAGAGTAGAGACAAAGGGAAGCAAAAGATGCATGAGAGAGCCCTGCTGAAGGGCAAGACAAAGAGTTTACTTTGATTGAGGAGGATGTCACTGACTTGGGCTCTCAAGGCTCAAGAATCAAGGACATGATTATCAAAGAGAAGGATGTTGAAATACAAGCCTTATCACTTAACCTTGAGAGGGAGAAATGGATCATTAACTATCTTGAGCAGGAAAACAAACAATTGATAGATAAGCAAGCTATTATGGAGCTACCGATGATTAGGGAAGATAGGCAAGAGGCAAAGAAAATAAAGATCGAGATGAGCTCCCTTGAGCAAGAAATTGAGAATGACCGAGATACATGGTTGGAAAGGGTTAACATTCACCTTGAGAAGTTGCTTGAGAAAACGAACAAAGAGAAGAGAATGTTGTGCCATATGGCCTATCATTACTTAACTCAGAACAATATTTTCAAAACAAGGGTAAAGAGGCTAAGCCAAGCTAAGAAGAGTTTTGAGGAACATGAAAGAGCATGATAAACTCAAAATCTTGGCTGAAGCTTCATTAGCTAATCAAAGCACTTAATGAGGTTGCCTCTTACCAAATTTGAGGAAATTTTGGAAATTTTTTTGTCATTTTGCATTTTTTAAAATAGAAACACAGGAAATTCGAGCTGATGCCCATCGCCACTGGCACTGCGCATTGAATTGGTGCATCCCCTTGACACATGGCTTATATATTTGGATTCTGCATCAAAAAATAAGCAAACCCGTAAAGTTTCATCAATTTTGGAGAAGATCTTGGCCACCAAAAGGTCAAAAAACACTAAAACAATGTCCTCTCTGCCACTTTTTGGACCCACAGGAAGCAGTCTTGGGAGAATTGATGATTGAAGGGGCATATCAACTCCAAATTAGAAAATGCAAAGTGTTCAAGAAACTAGACAGGTAGAGCTTTCCAACAAGCTATATTGGGCCTGATTTGGATGAGTGGAAGGCCTCCAAAAACTTCCCTAAAGCGACACTATGCATCAGGCTCAGGGCACTGCGCATCAGGCAAATTTTTGTCAATTTTGCCTAAAAGTCAAATTTCACCTAGTTTCTTCAGCATTTGACTTCTTCTTTTTGTCTTGTTAAATTTTCCAGGGTAAATGATGTAATATAATGTAAATATTGATGGAAAAAACTTGATGGGGTAGATACATCAAATCAAAAGTGGTTTTGAACTGAATGTATCAATTTCCTTAGTTTTAGAGGCAAGTTGTTCCACTGCCTATTTTCTTGTTCCTAGTTTAGATGTTGTTGAAAAAGCTTCTTGACTCATGGATTCGACCCCTGATGACTAGCATGAGTTGTTTGATGCCTATATTATTTTTTCTCTTAGTCATTTGAAAAGGTTGGACTTTGGTGGAAGTGGTGGCACTCGTCGAACATTTGTATCAGTAGTTTGGCAAGGAATAAAACTAGTTTTCACAGCTATTTTTGTGGGATTCTTGTGACAGTGAGTTTACGTATTGTTTCTTCTTTGTAATGAGTTTTTCTTATGTTTTATATGTATCCAAATCCATCTTTCTCTTCTAAAACTAAATGAATCAAGGTGAATGGACAAAATACATTGTTGTGCTTTGTCTTGGGAATGCATTTGGTTTTCAATGTTTTCAACTGTTTGAAGAGGATTCATAGCTTCTTTATGCCCTCCTAAACTCCTCAACTATCTTAATTTACCATTTTAATCCATTTCTAGTACATAAACCCTTGTCTACCTTGTCACATAGAACATGACTGTATCCCTGAGTTGATTTCCCCAACCCAATCTGCCTTGTCCAATTGATCCAGCAACCAAAACCTAAAATTAAACCAGAAACCCTGAGCTACTATACCTAGCCTAAAATCTACATTAAATTCAATCATCTCAAGCCCTAATTTCCAATATCCTAATTTAGATTGACAAGGAGAGAGCCCTCTCCCAACTTGGTAGGGCTAGCTACTAGGTTAAGCATGGTTTAATGTTACCCTAGACTTGCCTTCCTTCAGCCTGAGGTAGATCCAGGCCCTAACAGCTGGTAAGGCCCTTAATGTACATAAGGTCCTTTTTGAATGAAAGGTTGTTGTTAAACATAAGGCTGTTGTTGGTAAGTTCCTTGTAGAATTTGCTGAGTTCTAGGTTGGTACTGATAAGTTCCAGCTTGACCAGCTACCCCGAATGAGGGATTTGAACTAGGCTACATATGGGGCCTACTTGTTGAGTGAAGGGTGGATTTTGAGATTGCTGAGAGCCATATAGAGGGTATGGTTGCTGGTAGGGTATCTAAGCCATAAAGGCTTGTTGATATAGGATCTGGCCTGATCTAGACGAAATTGATGATCCACTAGGATAAGGTACACTACCAACATTTTGACTAGCTCAAGTAGCATGAATTTGAGATGCACTCACATAAGGTCCACCGAAAACAGGATGTACATAAGGCAGAGGTGGTTGTTGCCCCCAAGCGGTGTAATAGGTGGTGGCATGTATTGTCCACTTTATGGAGGACCTTGGGAACTTATAGGGATATTTATTGCCCCAACCGTGACTGTCAGTTGTATAGGAATTGACGAAACTCGAGTTGGTAAAAGAATTTGGGAGGCCACATTTGAAACAAACAGACCTGAAGTACGCATGGCGTTTGATGGACAAATGGGATTGTGATATAGTGAAGACGCACCTTGAGTACCTGAAACTAATTGAGCCAATGATGTATAACCAAGTGGAAATATAGGCCCACTGCTTTCAGGGGGTGGTGGAGGTGCAACACTTCCCACAAATAGATAACCTTCAGGTGGGAAGTCATATTCAGAATCATAATCAACACTAGGAATATGAGTAACTAAGACTTCTGGAGGATCTTGAGAAGAGGCTGAAAACTCACCTTCTGAAGCCATGGGTGGAAACAGTTGGCGAGGAGGAATTCGAGATGGACATGGAGATAACTCCAAAGGAACACCTGGATTATCATATGGATTATAAGGTTGTTGAGGAGATATAACCAACGGATCATAAATTGAATTTAGATGGAATAAAAAAACCTCTGTGGACTCTCAGGAGTTTCTGGATCAGATCCTTGAGATGATGATGAGTCTCGAAGTGGAGGACAAGAAGCAAGGGGTTATATGATTGAGATAATTCCAATTTCAAGACCTTGGGCTTCAAGTGACTATGAGAATTTAGGATGAAATCCTTGTGACGACCCTTTAGTATCAGATGATGAAGGGGAAATGTAAGGTGAACATGGTGGTTCAGCCACGTGACTTTTTCTCAAAGACAAAAGGAGAAGAGATGATTTTGTTGAGGGATTTAAAATTCAAATTTACAAGAAATTACTCAATATGAGGTGAAGAAATAACTACATGGGTTTGACATATTATCGTGGGCAGTGAAATTTTAGAACTTAAAATAAGAAATAAATCAAAAAGGGGTGTACTAGGAAAGAGGGTTCACCAAGTATCCGTGAACCGTTATATGCACCTTAGCCGAAACCAACGACTTAACGTATGAAGACTGATCTCCCTAAATGCTGTGTTTGATGTATCATGTTTACAAGGTGACAAACTCGATTACCTATGGCTAAAGGATAACAACCTAGTGGGGTCTCCTAATATATACTCGACGGTACATGGAGCACAATTCCGTGTTAGCACTATCTAATGCATAACTGTTCGGTGAGATCGTTCCCATATACTTTCTCCATACTGAAGTGCCTACGATATACCCGGAAGTAGTGGAGAACCTTCGATATACTTCCGTACTAGAACAAGATTTCACCCCTAGGATACAATGCATGCAGTTAATGATAATTGTTAGGTTTATAGACGTTAGAACACATCTCTAGCCTAGACCTCTAATTGTTTGTGTTAAGTTCCAAACGCTTCTTAGGTTAATTCAGTAAATTTTAAAGTTTTTCCTGAATTAGGTTTCACAATGGGATCAAACGATGTCACCTTAATCCTAGTATGCAACTAAATGAGAAAAAGGAAACCTTTCATTTCAATGAATTCTATGCTAACGATGGAAGAGAGTACAAGAAATAAATGCATAAAGAAAGAGAATGCATCAAAAAGTATGCCTCCACTAACTTTTCCAAATGAAAAATGAAAAAACTACATTTCACTTTCACTAATGAATGCAATGCCAAAGTGCAATCTAACAAGAAACAAAATCACTTTCTTTCACTAAGATGCACTATATTTTTGTTCCTTTCTTTCACTTTGATATTCAAAATGCAAACTAATGCATAAGCAAAGGAAAAATGGATTCAAAACAACTAAAATTAAGATTTCATTCACTTTTTGGTTTCGAATAAAACAAAATCATTTCAAAAATATTTCGACGAAGAGATTCTTTCACTTTTCTTTTCAAAACAAACAAAATAGACACAAGCACATAATTTTAGTTTCACTAAATCAAACAATTGTAATCTATGATTAACAAAGAAGAAAAGGTAATTTTCAAAGTACAACTATGACCCCATACTAATGAAAACAACTTTGCAAATGTAAACTGAAAGTGAGTTTAAAATGGTGTCCTAATCCCAGCAGAATTCCTAACATGGAGAAAATCAATCTCTCAATGATAGGCCAAGTGATGAGTTAAAGGTAACCTAGACCTAGAAACCTTAGAAGACAACTAACTTCATCGACACATCAACAAAGGAAAAGAGACAATTTCAACCCTTAAATGAAAGAAACTGAGTTAAACACAATGAGATCAGACTGGAAAAACACCCCCAGAGGTTGAGACACAGTGGAAAATGAGAAGAAACCCTAATTTTCCTAGGCTCTGGGATCAACGCGCCTGTGAAAGGAAAAGTTGTGTTGAAAG
>APFE030313615.1:0-12466 GCA_000404065.3 Pinus taeda | reverse complement strand
TATTTATGCATTCAAAAATGTGTTTTAAATAACAAAAAATTATAATTTTGTTTGAAATTGTGTCAATAGATTCTAGTGAAAAAAATCATTTCATCTATAAATTAGATTACGCCAATTTTAATGTAGTTTCACTCCATAAAAATAATGAGTTAATATATATTAACTAATAACAACTAATAAGACAAATAGGTGACCACTCCATAAGACTTGACAATACAAGTAAATATGATAAATCAATTAATTAATTTTATTTTTAAATTCATGTTTTTGCAATGCAAAGTCCACTGAAATTGGAGTCGGTAGGAGAAGCAGAGGGTTTGCGAGGGGAGCTGTGTGAGGGGAGCTATGTGAGGGGAGCTACGAGGGGAGCTGTGTGAGGGGAGCTGCGAGGGGAGCTATATGAGGGGAGATGCGATGAGGGGAGAGGCGAGGGAGCCGCTGCGAGGGGGGCTGCGGGGAGGGGAGCTGCGAGGGAGTCACTGCGAGGGGAGCTGTGTGAGGGGAGTTGCAGTGAGGGGAGAGGAGCTGAGGATTTGTTGTGTGAGCCGCGAAGGGAGTGAGCGCTGAGGGTTTGCTATGTGGAGCTGTGGCAAGGGGAGCTGCGGTGAGGGGAGAGGCGAGGGAGTCGCTGCGAGGGGAGCTGTGTGAGGGGCACTGTGTGAAGTTGTGAAGCGAAGTGGTGAGGGCGGAGCTGTGAAGCGAAGCGGTGAGGACGGGAGGAGCATGAGCGCTGAGGGTTTGCATGTGGAGCTGCGGCGAGGGGAGCTGCAGTGAGGGGAGAGGCGAGGGAGCCGCAGCGAGGGGAGCTGTGTGAGGGGCGTTGTGTAAAGCTGCGGGGAGATTTTAGAGCTGCAAGGAGTTGTGAGGAGCTGAGAAGCATAGGGTTTGCGCATGGAGTGAAGCGCTGAGGGCGGGAGGAGCGTGAGCGCAGGGTTTTGCGCGTGGAGCGAGGCTGATAGTGAGGGCTTCTTTGAGTTTCATCTTTAGCTGAAGGATCAGGGATCACAAGGGTGTTAGGGGGATGCCACAATGACTGTATTCTAGTCTTTTATTTTCCCTGAGCGGGGGCGAGGTGGATGCCCTTGCCGCTTCTGCCCCCAGCCTCTCCTCTGCTCTGGTGGGTTTTCTCCTTCTCGGTGGTAGTCTGGTTTCGTTTTGGCCGTGGCATTTCCTTTGGCGCTTTGAGGGAATAGAGGCGCTCTGCACTGTTTCGTGCCGCATCTATGGATGTTTCCACTGGTCCTTTTCTGCAGGCAGATGTGGATGATTGAGGCAGTGTTTCTACCTCTGTTTTTCGTCTGATTCGGCTGGAGAGTTTGAGGGGGCAGGGAAGGAGTGGCTACCTTTGCTGCTCTATTCCTCTTTTCGTGCCTCTCCTTTTGCATTGGACAGACAGATGTAGTGCTTTATGTTCTCTTTTTCTATCCACTGAAGCTTGGCTGCTTGGTGCATTGGTGCCATCTCCTGCACCTCTGCACTATTATGTTGTTTTTCTTGTAATAGATGGGTTTCCTCTTTAGGTCTGTGCAATATTGGCCTTTTGGGGTTTATTTTGGGCATTATTATGCAGATTAACTAGGGTTTATACCTTTATTTGATGCCCTGTCTGAAGGCATTTCTGGATACTTCTTATGGAGTATTGTTGTAAGTGGCTCTTTCCACGTTTTTGCATATGCTTCTAGCATTATGTAATCTTCTTATATGAATATAAGACTATCTTTCTTTCTTCAAATATTATATATAAATAATATATTTATATATATATATATATATATAACTATAAGTATTCTAGATAATTTTTTGTTTTATTTTTTAAAATTAAATATTAAATAGGCAACCCCGCATCGGGTGAAAGTGTGAGTTGGGGAAGCACCATCACCATATCCGCAATCACCACGAGTGAGCCTGTCGGGTGTCATCTAATCTTTGAACAATCATCTAAAGTGTTAGAAAAGGAGTGCATTGGTCGGCGTGGATTCAATTAGTAAGAAACATTGAGAATTGAAATAAATTATAAAATAATAATGAATTTAATTATTAAATTAGATGTAGTTATATTTAATTTAAAAATATTTTCATTATAAATATAAATTAATTTAAAATGAAAATGGGATATTTTTAATTTTTTCAATAAAATTATTTTATTCAAATAAATAAATAAATTTTTTATACTAAAAAAGAAAATCAAGAGTAATTTTGCTCTCATAACAATAATATTAATATAAACTGGAAAGTTCAATCCATTAAAATAAATATAAATCAAATAGTGAACATCCTATACCAAAAAGTTTTTGCTAATATTGAGAATTTGCTTAAATTTGAAATTATGTTAATCTACTTAGTATGTTTGTGGACAAATGCATTAGGCTAAGAAATATAGGGTTGTCTCTCCAACTTTACCTGATACCTTCTCAATAACAACGAAGAAATTTATTGGTTCTTTTAATTAAATAAAATAACAACAAAAAATAAAAATATCAAAACCTTAAATACAACCATAATTATGTATGGGTGTTTATAATATCTTTATCCAAATCATCATCTGGAATGTTTACATTTCTATCCTTATCATTGAATCGAGAGGCATATTCTACAACCTAGTATGAGGGCTATGTGTGATTTTCTTTGTGCTCAAAGAATCCTAAGTCTTTGCTATTAGAAGGGCCAATAATTAATAGAATTTAAGCTCTGAGCACTTAATAACCATTATAATACCTTTCAAATATTTTTAGATATTTATATTTTCAGTTTTTGGTTGATTGATAGAGGAAACACTAGGAAATAGAATGTTCAATTTGTTAACATTTGAATTGTTATAACTAACGAGGTTAGTTTTTACAACTCTCTTTCTCATATTACTTATTGTAATTAATCAAAAAAAATCCTTTAAAGAGGAAAATTATTTAAGTAGTTAAGTTGTTCTTTGTCTTGATGATGTAATGAACTCAGGTCTCGTTTACTAGTTTGAGTGGAATCTATTATAAAGCAATGTTATGAAACTATTAATTATTTGGAATCATGGAATGTGTTCTGGAGTAATCATCAAAATCGCTACGATAGCTCATAGAAGAGGAAGAGGTTGATAATCGCAAGCTGGATTGTGGAGATAAAACAAAGAAGAAAACAAGCGATGAGCACTTTAAATGCATATATCGTGGTAGGTGGATTAGATGTAGCTTAAATTGGTGCAAATGTTAGTGCTATTATGTACAATATCTTTGTTCAAATCCAAAGAACACTGAATGAGTTTCAAAGGTCAACATGCAACAATTTTATTTGTGTTTTTTAAATGATAAATTTGTTGATTCACCAAGCCTCATGTGAGAAAAGCTTTACAAATTATAATGCTAAAATTAGTAAATATGACATGGACCTTGACATGCCATAGTAATTTCTACTGTCTATCTCTACTTGGAATCTTTAATCCAAGATAAGAAGTTATAGGAATTGAAACTATTGCATTTTCAGTTGCTTTAGTGCAATATCCTTTGCTTAAATTGACACATTTAGTAGAGTACATATGTAGTTTAATGGTGTTACAGTACTGTAATTTATTTTTTATCCATGGTTTTTGTTTGTAACTTCTTTAGTCATGAGTAGCTAGAATGCTATTTTTATTTATAGCATTCTAGATAATGCCTTCAATACCTAACAAATACTATGATACAAATCCACATTAGCCACCTTTAATTCTATTATATGCACAAAGAAGATAAAAAAAAAACCTCCACTAGCACTAAATCCATTGTTACTTTGTTCTTGTACACAAGGCCATCGTACCTTAGACAGAATGGTAGCTATATTGCTATAAATTCTACCATTAAAAATGCAAATAATGCTATCTTTGAAACCATTATGGCCTCCATGTACTCTCATTGTAAGTATTTTAGCATCTTAATTATCAATGACCCATCACACATACAACTAATGTATTTATAAGCAATGCATCAAGGTGAAGTATGTAGAAGTGACGTGATCGATTTCATTACATGGTAAATCATAAAATGGCCATTTACATAAATCAATTTTAAAATTATATATAATATATATATATATAATATATATATATTAATATAATATATATATATTATATATATTATATATTTTATTATATATATTATCTAACAAAAGTAGTAGGTGTTTAATGCCAAAAATTTTCATAGGGATTTGTGCAACAGACAACAATGTGTAGTAAGTTTTACTAATCAAAACACATACAATGTTCCTTTCGTACCATAATGTCTTTATAATATAGCAGTAAATTAATAACATAAACACGGTACAATTGATAGGCTTATAGTAATAAACTTTTGAATACATTTATTACTTCAATAAAATTTTGAATATAATTATTATTTTAAATACAATTATGATGTTATTTTAAATTAATTATTTATTATACAAGTTTATATTGTAATTAGTTTGTAACAATAATGTTTGACTTTTACTTAATTTGTAAATTTTGAAATAATTTACAAAGTTTATTAAAGGTTTTGCAAAATTTAAAAATTAAATGTAACAAGACCTTCAAAGAACTTTAGGAGAAATCACTTTCAAACCCCAAAAAGTTCCTTAAAAATCTAATGAAAATTACAAGGAAAAAAATCATCGATAAAACCCTTTTGACATTCTCCAATATCATTAGACACGCACTAATTTGAAATGATTATGTTTTGCTAATCTCTTGTTGACGTGGAGTAACGAACCTCATGCAGAAAATGTAACAAAACAAAAGAAAAACCCAACTAATAATAGGGAATGGAATGAATAGCCTAATTTCATTCCTTAGGAAAGTACCTTAGATAACATTTATTAAAGATCCATTTAGACTATGCCAAACTTAACCAATATAAAATCTACACATAACTCAATTGAGGTACATTTATTTACTCATGCTATATATCTAATAAGCCTAGGAACCAATGATCTTGGTGTCATGAAGAAATGTTTTCATGAAGGAGTGTGCCTATTGTGATGAGCATCTTTAGCAAATCAGATCCTCCTGGTTTAACTCAAAAGCATCTTTATTTTTCCTTCTAGTTTAGGAACAACAATATTCACAAGAAGGACAAAGCAAAAAACAATAATACTATATGGTGCCCTGAATACCTATGCATCCATAACAATTGAGTGGGGTTGAGGTAAAGGACCATTGTACAAGAAAACTTAGGCAACAATAGTAGTGAAAGGGCCGCAAAGGGCCGCAAACTTTGGCGAGGTTGGCATCTTCACTATAGAATTGCTAGACATTTGGTGAAGAGGCAACGAAACAATGCAATGGATGGAAAACATCCTTTGAAATACAAAATGCAATAATATATCACTTCTCAATTTGTTTACGTTGTAATCACAAAGGAAAAATAATCATACCAATATGAACAAACACATGATGTGTTGTATCAGCTTCATGGAATTCATGATGTTGACACATACGTTCATTAAATGTGATTCTTTGCTTCGAATAGTAATTGTCAATCCGAAAGAGGACTATGGAGAGACACATTTTTCATACAATGACTATCAAAGTTGTTGAACATACCAATTTAACTTTGGTCACTAACAATGAAAACAAGGGATTTGTTCTTCAATCATGATCTAAATACAATTCCACTAAACATTTTGTTTCATCTAAGATCTACAAGCACAATTTTTTCTTTAAATTTTTTGCCTTAACATATTTTTTATTTAAATTCTTTGTAGATTAAGGCATTTTGATTAGCTTAGATTATTTTGAATTTATATATATTCAACAAATTGAATTTAAAATCGCAACTTCAACTTCATTTGTGCGAACAATTTCAATTTCTTTCAATTTATTACCTTTCAACAGAAAAAACTTGTCCCGTTTCTTCTGGTGAAAAGATAAAGATAAGTATAAGATTAAAGAAAAATAAAGGTTGATTTTTAAGGCAAAATAACAAAAATTTCGTACTATAGTCATGATGAAGATCATTTCATGTTTCCTTATATCAAAATATAAATATGGGTTTCAATTAAACAATAAAAATAAGATTTAATTATATCTTGGCAAAAAGACTAATAAATGTAATTGTTGTAACAAATTTACATATACTTCACGTATATAGTTCTAATTTCATTAGTTCTAAAATTTTTACATGACTATTTTCATTTGAGTCGAGAAAAAACTATTTTTTTTCTTAAAAAATGTCGTCGATAGATATATTTCTTATTAATGCCTATACAATAATAAATAAGACACTAGAACATGCCATTTACACGTTTGAATATTGCTTGATTGTAGGAAGTTAGAGTTTCATATAGAGCATCCCCAATGGCTTAATCATGGAATATGACATCAAAAAACATCGAGTACATAAAGTTCTTGTAAGATTTTAACTTTTGACTTCTTTGCGTTGTTTGCGTCATTTTTTTGTTCTCGACTATAATGAAACAATTTAACAAGAAAAATGTCAACATCGAAATAAATTGTAGGAGATTGTTTGTTTAATGCATTAGAAGTATTTTTGCACTTTATATACACATCTAACAAAATAAGAGAAGGAATAATAGAAAACTTTAGGGCCTGTATGGAAAAAGGAGATGATGAAGCATTGGAATCTTACAAAATTGAGGTAAATAGTTTCTCTTGGATTGAAATGCACAAAATTAGCAACCCAAAAGTGTATTTGAACAAGATGTCTAAATCATCGTCAATCCATATAGATCCTCATAATAGGGGTCTATGGGGAGACACTTTTTTTGCATACATTGGGCCTCCAATTGGCTTAAAATATCAATAAGGGTTCGGCTAAAAAACGATGGAAAGAGATTATTGCATTTCAATGTGAAATTATCTACAGACACATATGATATATTGTTCCATAATGAAAACCCACTAGCGGGACATTTTGAACAACTACTTCACAAAAGAAACAATAATAACTCACGTAATACTAGTGAAAACAATGTCAACAATGTAGACATGTTTCGTAACACTAGTGAAAACAATGTCCACAATATATACATGCTGCAAAGTACATATGGTGAAAATTGATTTGAAACAATATGCCACTTAGAAAACAATGAATATAGTGTAACTT
Organism: Pinus taeda; assembly: GCA_000404065.3. NCBI lineage: Eukaryota > Viridiplantae > Streptophyta > Pinopsida > Pinales > Pinaceae > Pinus > Pinus taeda. Next base: position 5,405 of record APFE030313615.1, on the reverse strand, counting down.
GTCTAAGAATTTTAGTTTCACAAACCTTTTGCAATGCAATAATGAAATATGACTCTTTTGCATATAAATGCATTGAGACATATATTATTGATGATGTTATAAAAAATGTGCCAAAATTAAAAAACTGGCAAGGTTACATGATACAATTGACACTCCCTTACAAAGAAAGAAAAATTAAGGGCGACATATCATCGCAGTCCACCTTAGTCCCATGAATGTACAACCAATCCATACCCAACCACATATTGTATGATCCCAATGGAAGCACATTTAGATGTGTTGATGTAGACATACCATTCAACTCAAATGCACAAGATCTTACCCAATGATGAACTCTTTTCTTAGTACTTGTAGCCAGCTGCACCATTGAAGACTTTGCATGCACTTCTAAATTATTCAAACCACACTTATCCACCAGGTCAGGACTAATATAACTATAGTTAGATCCAGGGTCAGTCAAAATAGAAACAACTTGATCACAAATCTTACCTTCCATCTCGATAATAGATTCTTAATGACCAACCTACCTATTATCCAATGTTGCATAAATCCAAGGAATACTCTGTCCAACATCCCTAACTGTCTGAGCCTCCTCAGCACTGTAATTTTGCGGTCTACCATCCTAATGTTTTGGACAATATCTCCTGCGATGATCCTTGCCACAAGTCCAACACTGTAAAGTCTTCTTTCCATCACCCTTGTTTTGATCCTAAGATTGAAATCCCTATCCTCAATCAACTGCATTGAATTTCTTATATGATGTTGCATTATCCTTGTCACTTGAATCATGTGGTTTTACTCTTTTCTTAGCCCAATTTCCTTTATTCTTATCATTACATTTCTGATCCTACTTAGACTCAGTATTGTGCTCAATTTATCATAATAGTGTTTCAACAATATGATGGATTCCTATAATGATCTAGGATCATATAACTCAATCTTGTCTTTGAATGATACCAGTAACCCACTTATGAATCTCTGAATCATTTCTTTCTCCTCCTGAAGATAAGGCACATATCTCGACAACTCCAAGAATCTTATAGTATACTCCTCATCGGTCATTGATCTCATCTTCAACTCATAAAACTTGTTTTCCTTGTAATCATAGTATCTTTCAAACATATACTTCTTCGTGAAAAGTCTCTCAAACTCACTACAAGTAAACTCCTCTTCTCAAATGCCTCTAACATTCTTTACATCTTCCCACCAAATGTCTTGTTTTCCTTTAAGACTCAACATAGTTATGCTAGCTTTCATATTATGTGAGTAATCATGTAATATGAAAAACTTATTCATCCCAAGAAAACAAGCTTCTGCATCTTGTTACTTCTTCTTTTCTCCATCAAATGTAGGAGGCTTTGCTTTCTTGAATTCCTCTGACAAGTACTGCTTCTCACTCCTCCTATATGGATGGTGATTGTGATGACGATGTTGTCTCTTTGAACCAAAACTAGAATTGAACCCATGGTCATTACCCTCCTGTTAGGTGTATCCAAGAACCTACCATCTATAATTGTGCCATCCATGTCAAACGCATATCCTAATTGAGACCTGCTACCATGTGCCTCATTGGTCATTTCCTCCTATCCATGATTGATACTAAGTGGTCCCTATCTCTGAAAATGTGATAGAATCTAAAGAATCACTGCATTAAGTTCAACTTTCTTCTCTTGTGCTCTAGAAAGTATTTCCTATGACTGAATAATCATGTCATTATCTACCTTATAGCTCCTGATCTCTTATTTCAAACTTCTCAATGTGTCTGCTATGTCATGGGAGTACTCATCACCATGTTGTTAATATGATCTATAGAGAGAATCATGTGCATTCTAGTCCACCATTTTTCTTTTCATCTTTGATCCTCTAATTCTTGCAAACATACCATGTCAGATAACCAAATCTAAGCATAATCGACATACCTTAGCGAAGTTCAGGGGAGGCTATCTCGTCTATAAAATCAATCCAGATTAGCACAACATATGTATATATAATGAAATCAACATATCAATCATCTCAACATCAACATCATTAACCTCTACATGACGACACAACAGCAACAATGACTATCATAATGCATGCATAACGAACACATAGACAACTGATGTGCATGCATGACAAACACATTCTGCCTATCCATTCCAAGTGTTTTAACCTAGGAACTCTTATACCAATATGTGGTATCAAATATCACCCAAAGAGAATGGAAACCCATTCTAATACCAATATGTAAGCACCCCTCCCACATTTACCCAATTTCACTGTCCTGCTAGGGTAAACATTAGACAAAGAGCTACTATGATATGAATTGACCTCCTAAATCCAATTAAGGAAGTGGGTCCAACAACTCGAACTTACCAACCACAAACTGACATACTACAGGGCTTACAAGACACTAAGAGGCAGAGAAACCACTCGCAGTACCCAAACCTTGGGCTAGATTATTGTTTTAGTGACTCAGGCCCACGACCGCATGCATGACAAGGCCTCCATGCAGTTATAGGCCTCCCAACGCATGCATAATCTTGGAAGGGTGCGGTTATGGCCCAAAAATTCCAATTCAGAGGGTATAGTTGTGGATTATGAGCCACCAATTTAGGTAAGCCTACGGACCACTAGCTACAACTCAACGAGACATTCCAGAATGATAAATAACATTAGGACAAATCTATTCATACAAAAATTGATCAAGGACTTGACCTAACTAAGCCTAACCATGATAGTCATTTCATCAAACCTATGGTGAACATGTAATATATAGGTCATGAATGCATATCTGATCATGAAAGTCTGAGATTCATTTGAGAATCACCAAAAAGGACCTATGCCCTCTCCACATAACTTCAATTACACTTATTAGTCCATATATTCATCAACTGATCAATAGCTAAGCAATTCACAACAAGATCCATAGATGATACATATCATATAAAAAACATATAACCAAAAATAAATAGCATATAAACCGTGGCAACCCAGCTAAGGGTGGTGTAAAAAATTTTGTAATAACTATTTCAACTTGGTTAATCCTATTCTCCCAAAAAAATTACCTTAGAATGACTATTAATATATATATTTTTCCTTGCTAAAATTTGGGTTAAAAAATAGTTCGCTAGAGAGTGATGGAAAGATATAATTAGAATTATCATAGATTTTACACAATCAAGAGCTTGGAAAATTAAAAAGATTAGAAGTATGCATTATCTTTACAAAATTATTCCTTAAAGATAAAATTTTGCTTGTAAATTATCAAAGATAAACTCGCTACCGAATCATCATATCACATGAGGACCTTAATGAACATCAAAAGTATTTCCCAATAAACAAAAGTAAGAATGATCAAGAAGGATTACAAGTACCAAATCACAGATAAAGGATAAAGTGATGAAAATAAATGGAAATAAGAAAGGTTGTGATTGAAGAAAAAATAATCGTGACTTAAGTAACAACAAATATAACTTAGATAACAACAATTGCAAATTAACAGTCGCGAGTTAGGTAGCAACAACTGCGTCTTAAGTAACAACAAAATATCGAAAGTTAAAGTTGTAGCAATTGTGTCAACTTTTGGAATTCGAGATAGAGTAAATTATTAAAAAGAACAAACAAGTATATACACTAAATGTTAAAACAAAATCAATAAAATGGAAAGCCCTAATGATGCAGGAGCATCCGACTGAAAAGGCGACAACTGGAAAATGTTTTTTTTGTTTTTGCTAGAAGGAAAGAAAAACATTTTGAATTCTATTTTATTTTTGTTTTATTTAAATTAAGGTTGACATAGCCATTGTTCTTTAAAAATTAAGTAAGCAAGTAAAATAGGATTAATTAAGAGTGTGTTTAAAGAAACTATTAAGATAACTGAGGAACGGTTCCTCAACTGTAAGAAACTGCTAGTAAGGCATTCAAAAAGAAAATCCAAGGCCTCATGCAAGGGGCCACCATCCAGAGAGAAGAAAGGACATAGAGTTTGAAATTACATTTTTTCTTGAAATATCTATGAAAGCAAATGAATCTAGAACCTGTCTTTAAAGAAGCAAGACAATTTTCTTTTCCTATGCATTAATGTTTCAGACATTGTGTTAACGCAAAATAGTGAAATAATTCATTGAGAAGCTGAATGACATCGTCAAAATCTTGTGACTAAATACATCTCAGACTAGGCACCAGACAAGGCAAAGACAACAATGACAATACAACTTTTCTCAACAAAAGAACCAGGTACATTTACATCCAAATTTTAAGCACACCTGTGCATTCATTACATTTCAAAATTTACAGTTCATTATACATTTATATAACCCAAAAATAGTAGAGGGTTCTGAAATCCACGAGCACCGAAAACAACGATTTGTAAGCCAAACTAGTCAAACAATGAGGGTATGAAAACCCACGAAACCATACAAACACAAGGAGAAAGCGAAACCCTAAAGGAAATTCCCAACCAAAGACAACACAAGTAAAGAAAAGACACAGCCACATAGAGATCCTACCCAGTTTTTCCCCAAATTGGCGAAGACTCCCAAGGATAAGGCCATGGAGCAACGTTCCCCAGGAACAACCTGCACATCACCACAAAACAAGGTGGCAGTCAAGAAAATAGTAGGCCAACAAAACGAAAGGAAAGTGAGCAGAAAAATGAAGAAAGGAGTGGAAATTTACCTAGAAAAGGCTTGAGGACGAGAACCGAATCTCTCGCTAGAGGGTTTATCCCAACAGGAACTCCATAGGAAAAATTTACCTGCTCACCAAGGAGCCAGAGGGTTAGAAACATAAAAACAAAATGCGGAAATGAAATTGGAACAAGAAATTACTTGAAGTAGAGTTCGCTGAGCTGTCCGTCATAGTAGCAAGGGAAGAACCTATGATTACACAGAACTAGATCATCACCAGAACCAACACCAAGAAAAAAATCATCACGAGCAGAGAAGAGACAAAGCATGAGTCAGGTAACAGAGATGAAACAACTTGCAGGCTGAAAGTCGACCTGAAACCTCCGAGAATGAGAAAAATAAACCATCACAAGTACCAACTGAAGGCACAATGTTAACAAACCACCACATGGAACAAGCGAAGGCACAACGCTAACAAATCACCACAAGAAATAAGCGAAGGCATAACGCACCCACATAGCCAAACCAGACCACGACAAATACAAGAATGAACTCCAATTTCCCTCGGCATGTGTAAAATGACCGCATTTGCGAAACCAAGGCCAGTACAAAGGGTAGACTGAAAACATAAAGTGCATTAAAACCTCACACCACAACCCTACCATTGTTTATTCGAAAGATTGACAAGAATTAAACAGTCATTGCGATGTGTCCCTCCTTAGTGTTACACTGAAATTTGTCACCATGGCTATCTGCAGTTAAATAGCCATTTTGTCCTCCTTGTCAAGCCTCAAA
>APFE030313611.1:7367-19908 GCA_000404065.3 Pinus taeda | reverse complement strand
TTCTAGCCCTAGGGTTTGATTTTTGCATTGGTGTTGTAGTGACTTTGACTTTAGAAGTTGTGAAACCTTGGATCTCTCTGGTTTTATCAGTCTTCTTAGGAGTCGGACCTGTCATAAAGTCTACCTGTGTGAGCAGCCTACCTTTGTGTTGTCTCTTTGCGAAATTTCGAAGAAGCTTGTTGATTGAGTTGTGAATTTCATTCTTGAGAAAAAGAACAAAAGAGTTTGATTTTTGTTTTTGACTGGTTTATGATTCTGCATGAGATGGTCCTTGGTTTGATTGTTGCCGAGTAAAACAACCTGGAACCATATTAGTAAGATTTTGCCTCATTAGATTTGTTTTTAGGTAAATTTCCTTTTGATTTGCTTTTGAGTGAGTGTTTCATAGGATTTTATAAATTTTGAGATTACTTTTGTTAGAATAATTTTATATGCTTTGCTAAATAGGAAAAATACAAAAACATCTCCTTTGAAAAGTTTGTTTTAAGTAGCATTTGAAGTATTTTGAAAGAGAAAGGAATTTTCGTGCAAGTAATGAGTGGTCATGTGTTGTATACTTGGAAAAGATAAAGAGATTGTTTCTTTGATTATCTGTTAAGAAAGTTGTTTTATCAATTTTGCATTTTCCAACTCTCTTAGCTAGGGAATTCATTGAAAAATAAAAGTAGTGTAAATCATCCTAGGTGCATCTTTTTAGTGGATTTGAGTCGAGTCTACACACCATCAGTTTCATCTCCACTACCTTTTGTCTTAAAGAAAAGCCATAAAATTAACGCTTAAAGTAAAATCAACTTAGTAATTTTTCTTTTACTAGGGCTCTGAAGCACCAATATAGATCAGGCTAGTGTCTTGGAGTAGGAGAGTAATTAACTCTCCAAGACTACAAAACCAAACAAGTAGCTTATCTTGTGATAGGATAAATCCAACTGTTGCATTTATACTCTGGGAAATCTCCTCTTAAAGGAGAAGCACGAGCTCGTGTATGAACCAGTGAGGGGATCAATCCTCCCTCGTTGGGAACGACGCCAGACATGCACGTATTACAAACGGTAAACCTCGGATTATTGTCGAGGAGCCAGGGGTCACTTATCGGTAAACCTTGGATTGACCATTGTCAAGGAGCCGGTAAGGGGATTGAGCTTGATACTCTGCCCTTGCGTGTTGTCGGAGTGTAGACTATTCCCCCAGGTGTATTTGTTGCTGTTGGTGACCTTAGTGACCATTATCTTAGGATTCTACCCAAGGTGACGGTGGAGGGAAGATCACACTGTACCTGGAGCAGACGTCGGCTAGACTCACTTGGATTTTCTGGGGGGTTCACTTCACTCGAGACGGTTAAAGTGGAGGAACTTGGTCCAGTCTATTCATTAAGCAGGTTCCCGGGGTAACTGTTCCACCCGCTATTTCTGTACTGAATCCTACGAGGTTGGATTTCATCACCAACTAGTGTTTTTGGTCCGGAGAGCTTATTGTTTGTGTTTGGTTTGACACCCTAGATTCTTTAGGCATATGTTTCAAATTTGATTGGTTCTTTAGCGACTTTAGGTTGTTTGCTTTGAGATTTTATTTTGTTTTCATGTGTAGTAGTTAAAAGTTTTTAGCTGTGGCTGAATCACCGAGACGGTCCCATAGACTTCGGGGCGAGTCTCCTGAAGTTGTTACCGTGACCGATTTGTTCAGGAGATCCAGTAGATTGCGGGGTGAACCTCCTGAAGAGGTCCCGGATCATTACGAAGGTTTGAAAATCCTTGTAACTCCTCCTAGTGGCAGTAGAGTAAGTCCACCTGAAGAACGAGAGTCTTCGTTGGTAGTCCATCCAGATTACCAAAATCTAGAAATAGGTTATAATCCTGAAGCTATTGCTGTTTCCGAGCTTACTGGTAATGTTTCATCTACTAGTGATATAGGCAAAGAACCTCATATATCTGAACTTGTTACTCTAACTTCTAGTGTTCCTGGTTCACCTAGAGTAGAACGAGTTATCACTGAAAATCTTCTTTCTGGTTTGATTGCTATTGAAGAGCTTGCTCTAGAAGAAGAAATAAGCGTTTCTTACCTTCAAGATCTACCTACTCTTGATCTAAGAGAGCGTGAATCCATATTTTATAGCCCTCCTAGAATTACTACTTGGTATCTTTCGTTAACAAATTTTTTAGACAACTCAGTGTCATGTTTTTCTCCACCTCGCATTCCTTTTCCACTCGGAGGTTTTACTACTCCTGTATATATGTCTAGTCCGTCATCTACGGAAGCCTATTTATACGGAGGTCCATCTGTTCCTGCTGGGTATCAGTCCATTTTTGGTACTTTTTCAGGAGCATCTCCTCGTCCTTTCGAACAAAAGTTATTATCTGGAAGTAGTGGCAATAGTCAGTTGAGTGCAGAAGAAATTCTGATGATGTCAGCTCAACCTCAAGGCAGTCAGTTACCGCATGGGGGGCAACCTCAAGGTACTCAATATGTGCCTGGGGGGCAACCTCAAGGTACTCAATATCTTCCTGGGGGGCAACCTAAAGGTACTCAATTTGCGCCTAGGGGCCAACCTCAAAGACAGTACATCCCTACGGGAGAATACATTCCTCAAGGTCAACCCCAGACCCAATACGTACCCTGAGGTCAACCCCAGTACCAGTACGTACCCCAAGGTCAACCTTCATATCAGTATGCGCTCCAGAATCAATATCCTTACGTAACTCAAGGTCAACCCCAGTACCAGTATGTGTCTCAGGGTTATCAACCCCAAGGCCAATATCAACCTCAGGGTTACCAACCACCTTCAGGTCAACCGTATTATCAATCTTACCCTCAACCCAGTTATGGACCTCCATATCCTCAATGTCGATACCCCAGAACAAATTTGGTGTGGGATCCTTCTCAAAATCCACGGATGTTGCAACCGAATGTGCAGTCATCCTCCCAACCTGGACAGGCCGCTGGTCCATCTTAGCAACTCGTCCAGTCTATGGCTCCAACTTCTGCACCTTCTGTAGTTTCTCAGGCTGGGCCTAGTACACCTCGTACTCTGCCTCAAATGTCTGCTGCAACTACTACAACATCTTCTCCATCTACCCCACCTTCTTCTGGAGTATCAGCAGCTCCGGTTTCTACTGCTCCTGCATCTGTTCCTCAGACCTCTTTACCTCAGTCTGGATCTACGGTCGAGACTTCGGTCCATATGTCTGTAGGAAGTATGGTCGTTACTTCTCAACCTCAATTTGTTCAACCTCCGTACCAGGGACAGTACCAACCTCAATATGGTCCTGCTGCTCAGCAACCAACCTACCAGTATCAACCGTATCTTGGGTACACTTATCAAGAACCTCAACAACCCCAGTATGGTCCCGTTAATACTGGTTTTACGGGAGGATACAATATCCCGAACGCGATTCCTATTCCAAGTTATCCTGGATATGCTCCTCCTAGGGCTAGTTTAGTGACCCCAAGTTTTAGAGATTCGAACCGACAATTGCCGTTTATCGCAACTTTAGATTTACCAGACTTGACGCGCCTAACGAACGATCCAATCAATTATCTTTCGTATTGGCCACCAATGTTGAATAAGTTGCCCAGTGACATACCCAAGTTCGAAGGTAAGTCTGGAGAGGACCTGTCAAATCATGTGATGACTTACCACCTCTGGTATGCATCAAATTCTATCTCGGATGATTCGATCCGCTTACGTCTTTTCAAGTGTACACTCATTGGTCTCGCAGCCAAGTGGTACATTGAGTTACCATGGGCCTCCTTTTACAATTTTAGCCAGTTAGCCACCTCGTTCTAACTCACTTTCAATTGCCGGTCAGATACAATAATGGCACGAAATTACTAACTTCACTAAAACAATCGATGTCCACATATATTTCTGATCATATTCACGAATGGAGACGTCGAAGAAGGTTACTGAAAGTTTTTATCCCGGACCAAATCTTAGCTGAATGGTTTGTCAAATCATTATTACCAAAGATTACTGAAGATGTAGCTAAAGCCGACGTAGTTATTGAGGAGTAAGTCATTGCTCAAGCGCAGTACCTTGACTTAGTTTACACTCAGTCTGGTACTTTACACGAGAAGATCCCAGATCGTCCAAATTCAAATCAAATCGCTGCTGCTCCTTCGGGATCTCATGCCGCTGATGGTATGATTGGTACGGTGAATACAAAGAGCAAGAAGAAATCTTCTAAGAATTCTTCTCCTATAATCACCCTACCTGATTCCCCGACAGGAGAGTCTTCTCCTGAAATTTCCGCCGATATTCATGCCGTAGAGACATCTACGATCAAATCAAAAAACGGTGGAAAGAAGAAGGGTAAGAAGAAGAATAAGGCATACAAGGATCCCAAGGAGAAAACAGAAAAATCGGAAACCAATGACGAAAAGCGCAAACCTAAATATCCTTGTCTTATTTGTGAAGAAGATCATTATACAAGAGATTGCCCTCATCGGGCCGAGGTTGTGAAAATAGTCAAAGGTTCCCCAACTCCTGTTGTTTTTAAAGATCCATTTCCAAAGCAGGAGACTAAGATGATAGGTACTTCCTCGAGTGCTAGTGAAGAACCCATTTTGATGATGTCTCATGTGAGGATTACGACTCGACCGCAAGATTATGGTAGTAAGAATCCTGTTGATGGTAAGGAAGAAGAATCTTCTCACTCTAATCCATCAACCTCAGCTCCTGGTTTCGATCCACTACAGATCGAGAAACCTAACCCGGACTTAGTAATCAAACCGCTCACCAAGGGTATACTTCGAAAGTCTGCTTTCAATCCACATACGAGAGTGACTCAAAATTATAACATCGTTGAGGACTTAGCTGTTTTACCCTCAGCGATGTCGGCTTTGGAAGTGCTGCAATCATGCCCAGCACAAAGGAAATTACTTTTGTCGGCTATCAGAGCTGTTAATATTTAGGACCCGAACCTGATAATCTTTGATCTAGAAAATAGTACACCGCGCTTACCTCATCAAATGGCTTTCCAGATTCCAGTGATAGTCAAAAACAGGCCTGTTCATCGGACTGTAATTGATGAGGGAGCTTCCACGTGTATTATGTCAATTCAGTGTTGGAGATCGCTTGGTGTTGGCTAGTTGAATTGTTTATTAATTAAGCAATCAAGTACCACATTAATTGTCAACCTGGGAAAGTCTTTTTATTCCAAAGGCTACCGCGTACTGTATGTACTTCATTCTAAAATCATTAAGAGCTGTGGTATACGTGATTCTTATGCTAAGTTATCACAGTACTGATTAAATAAAAGTAATTAATTAAGATTACAAATCTGGAAAGCAAAGAGATGGATGCTCTGTGGCAGAGGATCAGGACCCTATCCTCCACGTGAGGACGTTCAGCACCTGCCCCTGAAATCAGATTGCTATTACACACTACATTCTAATTCACTGGTGAAATACACTTGCACAATTTCAAGCAATTAATGAAACAGAGTGCTAGCAAAACGGAAATACCAGAGGTAATGCTACAGAATCCGAACAGAGTATCAGTAGAAAGAAACTATCACACACTTACACACTTGACAGAAAAGTAAATGGGTGAATCTTGTGAGGAAGGTGGGCCCAGTCCCTCTCACAAGATTCCCCAGAACACAAAGGCTAGCTTAAGTGCTCAGAACAATCTTCTATTCATCTGCCAAAAGATTCAAGTACAATAAAGTTTAGACTTGCTGATGTTTCTCAAAATTTCACTTACAGACCATTCTCCCCCGTCTAATGTAGATGTCTCCTCTTTATAGAGGAGACATCTATTACAATAGATTATTACAGTTCATTCGGTTAACCCGTTCTATCAAAAATAAGAATTAAAGAATGTTGTTACAACTTTATAATAATATATTCTTTCTTAGGTTCTAGCTATTACATAGCTGGTAACCAACTTCGACCGTCTTCTTGGGATTCTCGCATTCCTTTGTCGTTTCCCCATGCTGTTCCTGTTTTAAGCCATGGTAACTGTGTTCTACCTGCTTTAGACAGATGCTTGATCATGCCACGTCAGTGTTCTTCAGATAGTTGCCGTTTGTTATTCCCAGCTGTTGCAAAATAGCCCGCTTTAGATGGTTGTTGTTGCTGACTGTAGCAACTGCATAGTTGCTGCTTCTGGTGTTGCAGCCACTGCGTAGTTGTTGTTTCTGGTGTTGTAGCAACTACGTAGTTGTGTTTCTGGTGTTACGACAACTATAAGTTATAATTCCTACGGACTTAAGACAATTACTTGGCAACTTAGTCATCTTTTCCAAAGATAAATATAAAGATACTCACGAATATGCAATGAACAATTAAACATATAGATATGCGGAAAGTTACTTCATACCTTGGGGTGATTAAGTCATTGTGTAATCAAAGCTTATAACTTATGACTGAAAAGGATAGTATTATGGAAAAAATATAAGGTCAAAATTGGTTAATTCTGAGTCCTAACATCCCCTCCAACTGAAGATATTGCATGTCCTCATGCAATGTTTTACTCTGAGTCCGAGTCGGAGTACTGGGATGAACAGTGTAGATTACTGAGACAATAGCTATAGGAGGTGACATCAAACTTCTTTCTGAACCCACAGACAGTCTGTATATGCCTCCATGCTGCTGCTTCTTCCTTGTTGGATAGTCCAAACTGACCCTTATATTGTTCACCAGATAACCATAGAAGTGGAAATTTAAATCTGTAGCCCATCTAACTTTCAGCACAGTGTTGCATGCATCTAATATAGTAAGGTACCCTTGTGAGTGCTACCTGTAAATTTGATGGATTATAAGGGTGATATTCTTTCCTCTCTTTGGGGCAGTTTTCCCAAAACAAATTGTTTACCTTAACAGCCAAGGGTGCCTTGGTTTTCAGATAGTGTTGACAGTCTTTCAGGACTACTGCTTGTAGTTGCCTGACGTGGTCTTTCATATCAGGATCTTTTATCATTGTTTGATGCTGTGCAATGAAAGTGGCTGCGTTCTGTGGTTCAGCCCTAATCCACAGAAGGCAATTCTGTTCATTATGTTGAGCTGAGATAAAGGCGTTCTGCCATGTAAGCTGGTTGGCTAAAAAGGAGATGAAGGCTCTCAGCTGTATGTCGCCAACCACAGGTAGCATATTCCTGTTTCTTTCTTCGGACATGGCTTCATTATGAAGATAAAGCTCGCATAACAGGTTTTGATCATTTTTAGGTGCCTCTGCAAAAGTTTGCATAAATTGTTCTGATGTAACCACCTGATGAGGTCTACCTTCTCTTACAGCCTTTATCTGTAAAAATGTCAGTCTTTCCCTCAAAAATGTTGCATAATTAAAAGAGGGTTTCCTTGTGGCAAGTATTCTTTGGAATAATTCAAACATCTGGGACAATTTGGCTTTTAACTCCGTGATTTCTTTGTATTGAGCTCTACATTGCTCAAGTGCTTCCCAGTTCCTATATGCATGATTGAACCAGGTCCCGTTTTGCTGTTGGAATGCTTTGCCTTGGGACTGCTCATATTCTCTCCACCATTTTCCTTTCAATGCTTGAAAACTATCTGTTTCTATGCATACATCATTAACAGAGGAAGACTTTGTTTATGTAAAGGCATCAACAAGGATAATCTGCTCTGTTGGAGTAGACTGGGATAATCCAACATCTTTTTCTTCATTTCCAGCTAGTGTCTCTTCCTCCTGTTGTACTGATTCATTTTGTTCCATGGTGATTTGGGTGGGCCAGGGTGAGTCTGTACCTTTTTCCTCATTTCCTGATTCCTGTGTAAATACTTCTTCCATAGCAATTTGGGTAGGCCGGGGTGAGTCTGTATTCTCCTCTTTCTTACTCCCTGTTTCTTCCTGCATAGTTGCTGGGGAACTTACTGGTTCTTTTGTGTCAGTAAGATCTTCAGTTTGATCTTGTGCAGTTTCTAGGGAACTTACTGGTTCTTGTGTGTCAGTGAGTTCTTCAATTTGATCTTGTGCAGTTTCTGGGGAACTTACTGTGTCAGTAAGTTCTTCAGTTTGGTCCTGCATCTTCTCTGGAGAGCCTGTTGGTTCTTGTGTGACAACAGGTTCTTCTGGCTTCACCTTCTCTGGAGAGCCTGTTGGTTCTTGTGTGTCAACATGTTCTTTTATTTCAGCAGAGGATTGTGGCATTTCCGTCTATGCAATAGTAGGCTCTTTTTTGTCATCTACAACAGCGGAGGCTTCCTTCATTGGTTCTGCCACTACCTTATATCTTGCTTGAGTATATATTTCACCACAATTGGTACACATATATTCATTGTCCTTACTTTTCTCTGCTGCAGACGCTACTCGTGCTAAAACATGCAGGCTGAATTCATTCTGATATGCTTCTTTGACCCTTATTATTTCCTCCTGATAATCCTGAATCTGAGATTTCAGAAATTCAATTTCTTCCTGCAGGGCAGGTATGGTAGGCTGGTCTTGCGGAGCGGTAGGCTCTAGTGGAGGCAGAGGTTGTGCTTCATCATTTTGATCAGTATTCCCCATACGTGGTTCTTGTGTGTCACCTGGGGTAGTGGCTGTTTCTTGTGTTGCAGCCATTTGGTCACTATTACCTTGGGTGTCGGCAGCTGGTTCTTGTGTGTCAGCTGTCTTAAAATATGATGTCACGAAGCTATGAACGCTCTGCATCTCAACTTCCGAGGGTTAGGGAGAGAAGCTTTGAGGACTGGTGGGAGTGCGGATCCTTAAAGTGATGGGTGGTGAACTGGAGGGGTTAGGAAATTTAGCTACTACCGATGACCGAGTTCTTTGCTTTGGTAGAAAAGCAGGGAATTCAGGCATTTTTCCCTTCGGGCCAGCTTCCTTTAGGATAGGGGTAGTAGCCGGAGCAGCAGGTGCCTTAGCTGAAACCCTAGTTTTTCTTTTTTTCGATGGGGTTTTCTTTCTCTGTTGCTTTTTCCGTTTAAGCAGGATAATGGGGATATTGTCATCGGAATCATCAGTAGAAATGCCAAGTATGGGAATGAAAGAATTGGTTCTTTTGGGAGATGGGGTTGTTCTTGCGGACATTTCTACTGCTGCTTGTTCATTCTCAGCAACTTGCGGGGATGTTTGGTGGAGTTGTTCAGGAATGTGTTCTGCTTGCTGAGGGTTTTCTAGAGGGATTTGCTCCGGCATGTCCTCCGTTTGTTGAGGAAGTTCATGTTCTGGTTGTGGAATTTCTACCTCCTGATGGGGATCAATGGGGGGTGGAGGGTTATTTAAAGTGAAGGCTCTATTAATCAGTAATTGGGCTAAGCGGTGATGTTTTAAGGAAATAAGTGGACGCTTTGCGTTAACAGCATAACGTGACATGTTTTTGAGACAACCCAATAGATAATATGGCATGTTTATTAACTGACCATTTCTCAAATGACTTAACAGGATGAAATCGTGCTGGTAAATTACCTGGTAGCGGCCTTTGCACGTCAGGTATTGCTTGACAAATTCAACGACTCTCAGCCACGGTTGAGGTAACGACCGAAGTGCTACGCCTCTGCCCTTGGGCTCTACCTGCTCGCCTGGTCAGAGAAAATCCTGCTGCACATTAAGAATCAGGTGCTTTCTGCTGAACCACCGTATGCCATTAGCTGGTAGCCCAGTAGCTTGGGCTATAACTTCCTCCGTGACTGGGATTTGAACTCCTTGGATGACAGAGAATCCTTCTGTTAAATTGCATGCAAATTCAAGGACTTGCTGCACATTAAAGTCTGGAATTATCATGAAGTACTCTATCCATCCTGCTTGCAAGAAAATTTGATAAATGTCTAGATAGAGTTCAAGGACTGCTGTCGTGCCAGGTTCATGTGTAATGAGGGTTCCTCCCATGGCTGTTGTTTCAGTGAATTTCAGAGTTCAGAGCCGAGCTTCCAATTTCAGTTCAGAGTAAAAACGCCGCAAATGGTAACATGCGGTGATAGGGTGGCTTTTACATATTACCGGGAGAGTTAAGGGTGGCGGAAGTTGGCGTGGTGTATCATTATAAGAGTTGCTTTGGTACTCCCCCCCCTCCTACGTGTAAGTGATATGATTGGAAGTATAATTAATTGATAGTCCTATCAACTTCTCCGCATTATCTATTATTTAATGTCCATTCATAATCATGCGTACCTTCGTATTTTACCTTTTTGATTGCTGCGTCAAAAAGTCTTATCTTGTCTTTTGCTGGATCATCATGATTACCGCAGATCTGAAAGTGTGGGAATACCGGCGATTTGTAATGATAATGACAGAAAGTGATAGTAGGGTGCTATAGTCATCACAAGAAGTGGTGTATTTTATCAAAAATTGTTCCTTGGGGCTGCAGTGGTAAGACTGGTGTGCATGAGGGAATTTGCTGGGAAGGGTATTTCGTGACCGGGAAGTGATATTGTAGCACCGGGATTGGTGTTGCAGCAACAGGGAATCATCAAGAAGAAGACATTTGTAAAAACGGGAAATGTACTAGAATAATGGAAATCGTGTTGCAGCAACGGGAATGGTGTTGCAGCAACGGGAAATGGTGTCTGGGACAACAGGGAATGGTGTTGCAGCAACAGGGAATGGTGTTGCAGCAACGGGGAATGATGTTGCAACAACGGGGAATGATGTTGCAACAACGGGGAATGGTGTTGCAGCAACGGGGAATGGTGTTGCAGCAACAGGGAATGGTGTTGCAGCAATGGGGAATGGTGTTGCAGCAACAGAAGTTCCACGTCCGCAAAGTAATCCCTTTGAAACTTTTGTTTCCAGCTACTTCCCAAGCTAAAATCTGCAAAATACTGAAATGTAATATAGCAATCCTTGGCAGGATTTATTAATTTCTTAAAAAAAGGAATATCTAACCTAAAAATTGCATAAATAATAGAAGTTCAAGTGCTTTGAGGGATAGCAAGTTCCCCTGGAAAAGAATACTGTTTTATTGCCATGCAAGTGGCTTTAAAATCTTCCTTGGAAACTGGCCGCTGGTATAACCGAAGTCGGTAGCCATTTACTAACAGTGGTGTTCTGCTCCCATCAATTGTTAAAAGTCTAACTGTTCCATTTGGAAAAACAACATCCACTTCATACGGCCCTAACCACCTTGTTCTTAACTTCCCTTGAAAATTATCGAAACGGGAATCATAAAGTAGAGCCCAGTTACCTTTCTGGAACTACTTTTTCTTGATGGTTCTGTCATGCCATCTGCTTCTTTGCTGCTGTATCATCATCGTTTGATGGACGACCTCCAGTCTTTTCTCATCCAGTTCCTGAAGCTGCTGCAACTTGGCTGTCTGTGCATCAGTTAAATCAAGGTTAACAGTTAAGGCAGTTCTTAAGGTTTTGATTTCAAACTCTACAGGGAAAATAGCATTCCTTCCAAAAACTAACTCATAGGGTGAAAAGCCTGTTGTATTCCTCCAAGTGGTTCTATAGGCCCATAGAGCTTCGGGCAGTCTCTGAAACCAGTCCCTTCTGTTCTCCTTTATGGTTTTTTTCAAGATGGCTTCAATGACCCTGTTGGTACTTTCCACCTACCCATTTGCTTGGGGGTGGTATGGTGTAGTCATTTTGTACTTGATATGATATTTTTGGAGCGTATTTTTGAAGCCATGAGAATTAAAAGGAGGTCCTCCATCAGTGACTAATTCTCTGGGTAATCCAAATCTAATAAAGATTTCTTCAAATAAGAACGTTAGTATTGCTTCTTCATTAGCTTTAATGAGTGCTTTGGCCTCTACCCATTTAGTCATATAATCTGTGCATACTAATATGTACACTCTTTGATTAGATGGAGGATTAATGGGACCTACAAAATCTAATGCCCATTTCTCAAAAGGTTCAAGAGTTACCTGGGGATTGAGTGGCATTTCATCCCTATGGTTAGGCTGGCCCATTCTTTGACAGCTGTCGCATGCCTTCACATATTTTCTGGCATCTTTAAAAAGTGATGGCCAATAATAACCCATTCTAAGTACCTTGTGTGTTGTTCTTTTGTATGCAAAATGTCCTCCACAAGGGCCATCGTGACAAGATTTTAGTATGTCATAAATCTCGTCTTCCCCAATACATCTCCGGATTTCCTGATCTATTCCTATGTGGAACAGACATCCGCTTATCCAGCTGTACCTAGTGCTCTGCTGAATGATTTTCCTTTTTTCTCTGTGCGATAGGTGTGATGGTAATTTTCCTGCAACTAAGTAGTTGGCAATATCTGCGTACCAAGGTGAGTGGGCAGAGACTGCAAATAAATACTCATCGGGAAAAGAATCATCTACTGGAATATTTTCATTAGTTTTTAATCGAGAAAGAAAGTCAACAACTACATTTTCTTTTCCTGGTCTATCTACAATTGTGATATCGAATTCCTGTAATAACAGTAACCATCTAGTGACTCGGGAATTTGTAACTAATTTATTTATTAAGTATTTAATGGCTGAGTGATCGGTATGCACAAAAGTAGTATAACTAGTGATGTAATGCCTCAATTTGTTGATAGCATAAATAACTGCTATAAATTCTTTCTCAGTGACCATGTAATTGAGTTCTGCGGGAGTCATGTTTTTACTAATGAAGTAAATGGCATAGGGAAGACCATTTTCTTCCTGTCCCAGGACAGCTCCAATG
>APFE030313608.1:120541-196916 GCA_000404065.3 Pinus taeda | reverse complement strand
ACTCTAATTTTGGATCGAAGACCCACCATATTCCAAAAATCGATATGAGGAAGTTTGATGGCAAGGATCCCGCAACATGGATATTACAGATGGAGTAATTTTTCGATCTCAATAATGTGCAAAGCACACAAAAGGTACATATTGCAACTTTATATTTGGAACCAAATCAGTTTGTATGGTATCAATGGCTTTGCTCTCGTAAACAAATTATCACTTGGGCAATTTTTACGGAAGAATTGATAGCACATTATGAGGATACAAAAAAGAAACACCTTTTTTAGCCAACTGATAAGTCTCAAACAAAAAGGTTCAATAATGGAGCACATTGAAGAGTTCCAAAAATTGAACATAACGGTAACAAATATTTCATAGGAGCATAGGATTGATGTGTTCATAGGGACTTTAAAGGATGATATCCAACATGATGTTTTCCTTTGAGAACCTGATTCATTAGAGAAGGCAATCAGGTTAGCAAGAAAAATGGAAAGCAAAATTATGGCAACCAAGAAGTATACCACTCACAACTATAAAGATGGAATTGTTGTTGCCCCTAGTCTTCCACAACCTATAAGGTTGACCCACAACAATTGGAAGAAAAAAGAGAAAAAGGGCTTTGTTACAGTTGTGATAGAAAATACACTAAAGGTCATAAGTGTGCCGAGAAGAAATTATTCTACATAGATTGTGAAGAGGAAGAGGAAAAGGAGCAAGAAAGGTGAAAAGAAGAGGATATACTCCAGGAAAAAATCCTAGATAAAGAAGAAAAGAATCAGGCCATATCTTGTATGCATTGGCGGGAATCACTGTAGAAATTTTGAATAATTTAACACATATTCAATGGAGATTATCCTGATCATGTACTATTGCGGAAAACATACACAATACATAATCTCCTCTACATTGATCATCAATATAGCAGCATCAATAACAATAAAACATCAAGAGCATTCACACATTAACACAGTATGTATCCCGGGGAAAGCATCTCGCTAAAAACCCCAACTATCTGTATATTAATGATTGAGTCACGTAACATTACACAGCATAATACTTCTCACAAGTATCTCCACCTCTGTTACACACAATACAGCTCATATCTGATCTCCAAATCTCTTCCACTGCTTGCCTGCCTCCAGTGCTCAATACCTGCTCAAGAATTGATGAGAATAGCTCACCAAACTCGTTTTTCACCCGCAAAATAGTCACTCACGCTTTTTGGACGTGAGCATAAGCTAAAATGTGGGCAAATACGTGGGCAAACACATTGGCATACTCAATCCCTTGATTGTGCAAGATCTGGTGCACAACTATAGTCACAACTGATAGCAATCTGATTCTCTACCACCGGTCCCTGTTGAACTGAACATGCACTGACATGCAACTGAGTTAACTGATGTATTCATTAGTTTTATTATGATTTAATAACTTCTGAATTAATTAATAACTAATTCACCCAAATCATCTCTAGTCTATTTTCCAGTTAGACTAAATACAACCAATTTAACAAAGCTAAACTGAACACAACTCCATCAACTGCACCTCCAATACACTAAACTCAACTCACTTGAGTTCTAACTGAAGTCCTGCATGCAAATATTAGTCATCCGATAGTAACCATGTATTTCCTTCTGGGATCTGCATGTACCACATCCGTAGCTCATCCTGAAGTGCTCCAAGAGAATAAGACAAAGTTTATAGTCTAAATATTATTATGAGATAATAATATTTGACTTTTCTATTTTTGACAGCCAGTCTAAAAATAGACTTGATCACTCACACTTTCATAAAAAATAGAAGTCCATCTATTTTTCCCAACTCGATCAATCATCCATAGACATGATCCATATGTCTAAAAATAGACATGGTCTAAAAATAGACTTGCGCCAAAAATAGCCTGCGGGACCACTTAGTGAAGGCGACTCTTTTCACTAAGCTCCATCATCTTGTTGCAATCTCAACAATCACCACTCCTCAAACCATCAAGATAGAAGGAAAAATAAAGAAGAAAAAGGTAATAGTGTTGATTGATTTAGGAAGTACCCACAATTTTATTCATTGTAAGGTAGAAAAAGATTTGTATTGCTTCCTATATCTAGCACCAGAGTGTCAAGTGATGGTTGCAAATGTAAGAACAATAAATTACTTTGGAAGGTACCATAATATCAAGCTATCCATGGGAGAATATGTATTGACTAGCCCAATTCTTTCCATTCCAATGAGAGGTGCTAATGTTGTACTAGGAGTCCAATGGCTGCATTCCTTGGGTACAATAGCTTTTAATTTTCAATAACGTTTCATCAAATTTTCTGTGGAAGGAAAGGAATTTTAATTAAGGGGTATTGCACGGAAACTAGGAAACATAATCAGCTCTAACGGTATGACAAGGCTTCTAAAAAAGGAACAAAGAGGTGTAATTGCACAATTATGTTCGCTAGATGTTTCCACATCTAAATCATCTATTTCTCCAGATCTCCAAAACGTCTTGGACAATCATTCCAATGTATTTAAGATTTCCAAAGGTCTCCCACCTATTCATGATCATGATCATTCTATTCATCTGGTTCCAAGAAGTGTTCGTCCAAACATCAGGCCGTACAGATATCCCTATGCCAGAAAGAGTGAAATTGAACGTATGGTTGCAGAAATGCTAGACGCTGGTATAATTCAACCTCTTCAAAGTTTTTTCTATGGTCCAGTAGTATTGGTACACAAGAAGGATGGATCATGGTGCATGTGTCCAGATTATAGGGAGCTCAACAAGCTCACTATTAAAGATAAGTTTCCCATTCCTGTCATTGATGAATTACTGGATGAATTGCATGGATCAATTTACTTCACCAAGTTGAATCTTCGTTCAGGATATCATCAAATCAGAATGAGAGACTAAACACATTCCGAAAATAGCCATTTAGAAGTCATGAGGTTCATTGTGAATTTTTGGTCATGCCTTTTTGGCCTTACCAATGCACCTTCTACATTTCAAGGTTTGATGAATTCCATTTTCAAACCCTTCCTTAGAAAATTTTTGTGTTAGTATTTTTTAATGATATACTAATCTACAACAAGTCTTGGAAGGATCATGTTGAACATGTTGACAAGGTGATACAGCTATTGGAGGAGAAACAATTATATGCAAAAAGATCCAAATGTTTCTTTGGAGTACAAGAGGTGGAATATTTGGGTCATATTGTATCTCGTGAAGGAGTTAAGGTAGACCCTAGAAAAATTAAAACCATTAAGGAATGGAAAATCCCCATATCCATAAAGCATCTGTCAGTATTTCTTGGGTTGACAGGGCATTATCAAGTTTGTTAAGGATTATGGAATAATATCAGCATCTCCAACAAAATTATTGAAGAAAGATGCATTTTCATGGACTCCAGAAGCAACAAAGGCCTTCGAACATCTTAAAGAGGTAATGTTCGAAGCACCGGTCTTAGCTACACCGGACTTCACAAAAACCTTTATTGTGGAATGTAATGCTTCAGGAAATGGAATTGGTGCTATTTTAATGCATGATGAAAGGCCCATTGCTTTTGAAAGTCATCCAATCAAGGGAATGTTTTTACACAAAGCTATTTATAAGAAGGAAATGTTGGCAATACTACATGCACTTAAGAAATGGTGACCCTACCTAATGGGAAGACACTTCAAGGTAAAGACAGATTGTGATAGCCTTAAATACTTTTTAGAACATAGATTATCCTCTGAAGAGAAACAAAAGTGGGTCACAAAGATGTTGGGTTATGACTTTGAAATAATCTACAAAAAGGGGAAGCAAAATGAGGTGGCAAATGCACTCTCAAGAAAGGATGAGGATGTGGAAGCATTGTTGTGTGCCATTTCTATTATCCAACCAGATTGGATAAACAAAGTAGGGGACGAATGGAATAATGATGAAGAAGTGTGAGCACTTATTCAAAAGTTACAACAAGATTCCATTACATCTGATACATTTAGTTGGAAAAATGATTTGTTATGGTATAAAGATTACTTATACCTTTGTAAGAATTCCCAAATCAAACAAAAGGTTTTTATGGACTTGCACACTTCTCCCTTAGGAGGGCACTCAAGAGATTTTAAAAACTTACCACAGGGTTAAGAAGGATTTTTTTTGGGATGGCCTTAAATCAGATATTCAAAAGTTTGTGGAAAAATGTTTGGTTTGTCAACAAAATAAAGTTGAAGCAATTAAGACCCTGGATCTATTACAACCTTTATCCATTCCAAGCCAACGTTTGGAGGAGGTTTCAATGGATTTTATCACAGGTTTACCCAAGTCTGAGGGAAAGAGTGTCATGACAATGGTAGTTGACAGACTTACCAAGTATGCACACTTTTGTGCATTATCACATCCATTTAAAGCTAGTACAGTTTCTACTACATTTATGGAAACAATTCAAAAGCTACATGGAAACCCAAAGATTATTGTAAGTGACAGAGATCCCATTTTTACTGGAAATTTTTGGACATAATATTTTTCTTGTCTTGGTACTCAGTTAGCTCATAGCTCATCTTATCATCCTCAATCTGATGGGCAAACTGAGATAGTAAACAAATGTTTGGAAGGATATCTTCGTTTCTTTATATCTGATAAACAGACACAATGGGTCAAATGGTTGCCTCTGGCTAAATGGTGGTATAACACTTCCTTCCATACAGCAACAAAAATGATCCCATTTATGGCACTTTATGGATATCAGCCACCATCCATCACATCATATTTAAGAGAAAATTCTAAGGTTCAAGCAGTGGAACATCACATCGAACATCAACAACAAGTCCTCCAACTCTTAAAGGATAACCTCATGTTGGCACAGAATAGAATGAAACAACAGGTAGATCAACATCGCAGTGAAATAAGTTTTGATGTAGGTGATTAGGTATTCCTACGGCTACAACCATATAAACAAATGTCCCTGAAGCAAGCTAATAAGGATAATAAATTATCACCAAAGTATTATGGTCCGTACAAGGTGTTGCAAAAGATTGATACTATGGCATACAAATTGGAGCTTCCTGCAGCTTCTCGTGTGCACCCAGTTTTCCATGTTTCATCTTTAAATAAGGTTATAGGTGACAAGCTCCCAGTTCAAACAATATTGCCAGAACTTGACGAGGAAGGAAAAATTATATTGAAACTGGAAGCAGTCATAGAAACAAGAACTCGACAGCTATGAAATTGATCAATTTCGAAGTATCTCATCAAGTGGAAGAACTTATCTACTAAATATTCCACATGGGAGGATAAGAATTTTATATAGAAACATCCAAAACTACTCAAGCGTTGAGAAAAACACTTTTTTGAAGGAGAGGGGCATGTTAGGTCCCTATAATACTAGTGATTAGCCCATTACTATTGTAGTTATATCCCTTATCAATATTTTTGTGCCCCTATTGTCCCCATATTGTTATTACTGTGCCTCATAGAATCCCTCTATTATTACTTTTGTGCATTTATATTATTATTGTTAGGTTGGATAGGTTATATTGTGACTCCTTAGACTCCTATATATAGAAAGGAGGTTTTTTCATTTGAATCATCAAAGAATCATTCATTTGTGTAATGTAAAGGAGGTTGTCCCCTCGAAGAGGCTGAGTTCTAAGGCATTGATCTATCTTTTCTATCTTTTGTGAGTTGGTTTCATAACAAAGAATTCAACTTAAGAAAAATATGACAATGATAGTGATGTATCACATGTAGTAGTAGTATATGCAAACAATGATGAAGGAAAATCATTAGTGGAACAAGACAAGCCATGCACTATCAATAATAAAGGTATGTTCATACTCAATAATGCAACTTATTAGGATTGGAAAGAAAATATGAAGTCTAGAATAATATCCCTTGGATTTGATCTTTGGAATTTATTATTTAATGGTTATACTAAAACCCCACCATCAAGTCAAGAATTGCAAGAAGAATAGCCAAGCATTAAATGAAATATTTTGTAGCTTGGTTCAAAATTAAAGAAAATTATGCACTATAAAACTACAAAAGAGGTATGGGATAATCTCCAGGTTATCCAAGAAGGAGAAAGAAATATAGTAAAGGAATATGGTTTTTCATTAGGTAAACTGACAAGTAATATTACTTTAGAAACATTCAATGAATCTCGAAAAGAAACTTGTAGCCTATTAGAAGATGAGTATGGCCATGAAACAAACATGATCATATCAGATGGAGTTATTGATTCAAAATAAGAGATATTAGAGGAAGTATTTAAACTTGATGAAAAATTACTTCTTCTTTAACAAGGATTGATAATCTCAAGGTTAAGTTGCAGGTTTATTTAAATAAGTATCATGTGAATCAACTAACACTACAACAATAAGTAAACAACTTAACAAAAAGAGACAATATTGTGAAGGACTTTGAAGTTGAGATTATCTCTCTGAAAATTAATCTAGAAAAGTCAAACAAATGAGATGAGGAGCTACTTGAAATATTTGAAGAACATGAAAATGATCTTAAAGAAGAAATTATCGAGTTAAGAAAACAATTGGAAGAGACAAGGATATAAAAGGAGGATGAGGTAAGATCACTAGTAGAAAAGTAAAAACATTTGAGATTTCAAGATAATATCAAGGTATTGGAAAACCTTATTAATATTCAAAGGTATCCCTCCATCAAATCAGGCTTTACTTTTCATGAAACTGTGAAGGGAGAATCTAGCTCACAAGATTGTGAAAGCTTGTTTGAGGAAAATAAAGAAAAATCTGAAAATCCTAGTAGAGAATTAAGAAGGGAGCTAAACCAACAACCAAGAAAAGTGAATTTACAAAGGGAATCATTTTTTCCCAATGAATATGAAAAAATATATAAATAAGATTCCATTCTCTCCCTTAATCAATGATATCAAATGTTTTATCTATCAGAAATTTGGACACATTGCAGTCGACTATAGAAGAAAATTATTCATGCCTCAAGCAAATAGTCTCTCCATTGGAAGATCATCAGTTCATTTACATGAAAATTATTTGGTCATAAATTTATTGATTTCAAATCATATAGAAATGAAAGAAATACAAAGAATAATTACCATTATTCTCTTACACCCTTCTTTGGTCACATAAGGTGTTATTCATGTAATAAATTTAGACGTGTAGCAAAAGAATGCGAGATCAACTCAGAAAATTCATTAGACATTTAAAATAAAATTAGAACCTATCCAAGGCAAGAAATTATAAAATAATATAGTTATCAAAATACCTAAAGAAGATGCATACATTCATCATATCAAGAAAAAAGGAAGAGAAACAAGTAAAGTGTGGTCTTGATTGTGAACATTAGGAGAGCCAGATCAATGGTACATAGAAAACATATGCTCTCATCACATGTCTAGAAATAAGAGCATATTTATGTCTCTCATGAAATCAAAGGGAGGTGAAGTAATTCTTGGAAGTAATGCACCAACAAGGTTCTACGAGAAGGTAGAGTTTATCTTCATGTTAAAAAATATAGGAGCACCTAATGTATTGCTTTTGAAGGGCTAAAGAAAAACATTCTAAGTGTAGGAAAAATTACTAATAAAGGGCATGTAGTTACATTTACCTCAAAAGGATGAAAAATTATAGAAGAAGATACTCAAAAGGTAATAGCATAACGAATAATAAATGTAGACAAAGTATATGTACTAAAGGAAAATTTGGGCAGACATAATAGGAAAATATCCTCCACTTCAAATTGAGAGTAGGGGAAGATTGTCCTCACTATAGTCCATTGTACCTGATGAATATTTCTAAAAGGGTTATAGAAATGGAGGAATGGTGCATGATTTCAAGGGGAGCAATTTATGAAAAGAAGGCTTACATGTTTGTTGTTTCAACTTTAATGATTACTCCATGTGTTGCTAGATTATTCGTTTAATTTAGTATTATGATTGGGAGTGGTTATGATGGATTGGCACAAGTTCAAGGGGAGCATCTCATATGATTTTGATAGTTCACCATTGGCATTATGGTTCCTTACTAGCAAAAAAAATAAAAAGGTACCAGTTGGAGAAATTTGTTATATTTGACATTGCTTTATTAAATGAATTATCAATATATGACAGTTACATATATGCTAATCTATGATGAGTTCATAAGTTTTTGATCATGCCTCATTACAAAATCCTATATTGTTGTTGCTATTGATTTGTTTTCTTATATTGCTTCTTTGACGTGTTGCTTACTATTGGTTGGATCTTTATTGATGAGGAGGATATATATGTTGTTGTCACTATGTCATGCTATTGGGGTTGTTGAAACACACATTTCATTGATTGGTTAGTATTTTATATGTGGTCTATCAATCCTTTTCTGCTACTATACGTAGTGGCTTGTGATGCTAAAGGTCTTCTTTGAGACTACATTTATATGTTGATGAGAACTCCACATATGTTGTTGATAAGACTCTTTTTATGGATAAGAACCATGTGAATATCATATGCCATGTGATCCAGGTAGATATTGGTGGCCACTCACTTATTCCACCTAGACCCCCTAGTCAATTTTATCTGTTTCCTTCATTTTAGCACAATTTACTATTTTTTACAGTTTTTCGAGTCCTGAACTTCCGATGCGATTTTGAGGCCCTAAACAATGGTTTTTTGGAAAAATTGTTTCATTGATTGCTATGGCAATCACATGAGAATCTGTATTCCTCAAAGAGATCTGTCCAATGAGGTATCAGACATGTCAAACATAGATAATATGACCAAGTTACGACCCTGGGAAGTTGGCTACCCAACTAACCCAACGGGGCCCATAAACTCTTGGTGTTACATTTACTTGGGTTAGGGATTTGGCTATTTAAGCTTTTCCCTTATTGTTAGATAATAAAAATTCGTTGAGCCTCATTGTAACACAGTTCAGAGAAATATAGCCACCACATCTCTTCTTAGAGATAAGCTACCATCGCCTAAGCTAGTCTTATTTTCATTATAATTGTAAGCATACTTCAGCATTTGATATTAATGAAATGAAGTGTTATTTTCGTTGCGTCTTTGTATTTATGGTTATATCTATAATTTTTTGTGTTCTTGTTTAAATTTGGATTAGTGGTATCAGAGAGGTCTACTCTTTCTTTGTTTTTCTTTGCATGTTCCCAACGAGGTCAAGATATAAGGAGTTAAGGCTTGAACTGGTTAAACCTTTTCAAGACCATCCCCGCAAATCCAAATGACCTCCCATGGCAGATGCAAAGAGAGATGAGGGGGCAGGAGATCCTATCAAAATCTTGCTCGAAGAAGACCTCGAGTGACAAAGGAACATGATGATGAACAACTTTGCCCAGATCCTTCAGCTGCTACCCAAGGGTGATACATCTACTTTCAGCAGCTACTCTGGAAGCCCCACACCCTTTTAGATACATGTTAACTTTGACATTCCCATATTTTAGGGTCAAATAGATGCGGATGTCATAGATAAATGTTTAAATCTGCTTGAAGGATCTTTTTCTGTTCATGATTTTTCCAACCTAGAAAAGATCACTTTTTCACTTCTCAAAGACACCCCCTGCATCAAAGACTAGTGGGAAACCTAGTACAAGCAGATGGATGAAAGTATAACCTCATTGTTTTTAGCCGCACCCACTTGGAATTCATTCTGAGATGCCGTCAAAGAGTAGTATTACCCTATCGAAAGCTGTGAGGATAAATAAATAAAGTGGATCATGCTACGGTAGGAAAGGGACCAAGACATGCAAGATTTTACCAATATTCTTCATACCCTTCGTACAAAGTTGGGTATCAAGGATTTTGAGAGCCATTTGGTACTCAAATACTATGGCTTCCTACATAGGGACATTCAAGATGAGATTGAGTTCCTAGACATCTCGCTTGGCATGGTGTACCGATACGCTATCAAGATCGAGCAGAAGTTTAAACAAAATAAGCAATACTTTGGATCTGCCAATACGAAGAACAAAAGACAAAGGCAAGGTGGGGTGACCCAAGACAACACGTCAAATTTGTATGAAAATAACACCATCACAAAGTCAAAGAAGGACACAAGAAAGTGGCATGAGTTCCTTAAGGGACCCACTCACAACACAAGTGAGATCAGGCCAAGCTGCCATTGGTGGCCGAGTTGAAGGCTTCAAAATTAGATGCATGTTCTAACCCTAAGTCAGAACCCAACAAAAGGAATGACAAAGGAAAGTAGATTCTTGATGTGGAGGCAGCACCACTGGTTCCACCGCCAAGGTCCAGAAGAATGAGCCCGAAGATCCAAAAGAGGGGGAGCATTTGTTCCACTCACAAATATGGGTGAAGTGTTTGGCGTTATAGTTCATTATCGATAGTGGTAGCCAAAAGAATCTCATTTCAACAAAGGTCATGATGCAGATGGATCTACTGACCATACCACACCCGCAGTTGTAAAACATTGGGTGGCTTCACAAAGGATGAGATCTCTAAGTCAACCAACAGTGTCATCTTCCCTACAACATCAAGCCCTTCACAGATGACATATTGTGTGATGATGCTTCTCTCAACGTTTGTGATGTATTTTTAAGACAACCATACTTTTGGAAGTTACATGTTGTATATGATTCTAGACCTTGGTTTGTGATTATATCTTTGGGTAATACATTATACAGGATACCGGAGGTAGCCCCACCTACTGCCACCTCCTTGATCTCTACTAAGAAATGCTACAGGATCATCTCCCAGGCTACAAAATTTATTTTCTTTCTAGTTCACTCTCAAAGTAAGGGGAAAATCATAGCCACATCGATGGACCTCGGGAAGGGTTCCTCCCAAAAGCAAAATTAGGTGGATATGGTTATGAAAGAAAAGAGGGACATCTTCTCGTCACCCACAGGGGTATCGTTGCATTGTCAAGTCAAGCACTTGTTTATCTGACTCCTGGAGCACCTCTACCAAATGGGTAATTATATCATTGCTCCATTGTGGAAAATTCTAGGTATAAGCAGCGACATGATGAACATCGAGTGCCACACAAGTTTCATGTGGGAGACAAATTTTGGTTACATTTGTAGAAAGAACTCCTTATAAGCCCACTGGAAGCTCAGACCACTCCGATATGGTCCTTACTCTATTACCAAGGATGTGGGAAACAATTATTTAGAGCACATCATTCCCCCATTCCTTGGCTTGCACCGAGTGTTCAATGTGGACCTCACTTGACCATGCTTCTCACCATTACTGGACACATCAGAGATTGCAAAACATCTCACCATGGAACAAGTTCAATAAAAATTTCCTTACCTCATGGAGGCTCTACATGCAATGGGAACCATTTCTTTTTAAGGGTGGAGGAATGGTCCAAGTGGATATTGGTGGCCACCTACCTATTCCACCTAGACCCCCAAGTCAGTTTCATTTATTTTCTTTATTGTAGCACAATTTACTATTTTTGGCAGTTTTTCGGGTCCTGAATTTCTGGAGCCATTTTGAGGCCCTAAATGAATTTTTTTTGGAAAGTTAGCAATTTAGGAATATATATATCAATTGTGTCAAGAACTGTAGTTCTTAGAGAGATATTTCCAACGAGGTATCATTCGCATCAAACATAGATAATATGACCAAGTTACAAACCTAGGAAGTGAGTTGCCTAACTAACCCCAACAGGGCCCATAAACTCTTGGTGTTACATCTCCTCAATTTATGGTTTTGGTTGTTTAGAGTTTTCTCTTATTGTTCAATAATAAAAATGCCCTTGAGCCTCATAGTAACACAGCTCAGAGGCATGTGTCTAGCACATCACTTTTGAGAGATAAGCTACCATCACTTGAGCTAGTCTTATTTCCATTCTATTTGTAAGCATACTTCAATATTTGATATTAATGAAATCAAGTGTTATTTCGACTACATCTTTGTATTTATGGTTATATCTATAATTTGTTGCATTCCTGTTTAAATCCGGATCACCATGTATTATAGAGGACATATTATTGTTCATGGATGTCAAGTCATAATCATAACATCATAATCTCATCGAAAGTAATCCACATTCTAACTCAAATTTCATCATGATAACATAACATAATTGTTATGAAAACATTCTAAATAGTAAAAATTGCACACTCGTGTATCATAAAACTCACATGCAATAACTACATGCTTCACATCCTGAAATACCATCATAAGTTATAACATCAACTTATCTATATCAAAACTATATCATGCCATCACCTAATAAATGGAACCATATGTCAATATAACCTTATATCATAACATAATAACTATGAGAATCATCATAATACATATCAAATATAAAACAATAATAGATTATAGCATTCTTGTTTTAGGGCATCAAAGGAACAAAATTGCCTAAGCATACATATGGATGTCTATGATTCACATATATAGTTAGTCACATATGTAAAACATTACATTGTGGCTCTCCTATTAGAGAAAAAAATATTATAGATGAAAAAAACATATCTTCTTCCAATTGGTCAATTTTTTTTTTATGTATTCACTCCTTTAGTATAATGTCACGATGAATCCAATATTTCAAACACTCCATTTAAAACATTATTCCAAAACTCTAATCCAACTCATCTCATATCATAAACATTTAGTTTATTACTTTCATTCCTTTCAATATCAAATTTTATCATAGAAATAATTATAATAATTCCCAATTCATATATACATTAACTAGAAATATTTCCTAAATATATAAAACCCTTGAAATTATAACTTTTATACTTAAACTAATGACTAAATTTCAAAAAATACTCTCTCTCCACAGACTATATTTTTGAATTAATATATTTATTTATCCATTATTAATAAATTTATTTCCTACACTATTAATAATTACATGATTACTTTTACATTAAAAGGGAAAAAAAGTCTTTGTAAGAAACCACTATACACTACATATACAAATTAATCCCTCTTTAATGTAATTAATTCTATTTTAATATCACTCGTCTTCTTCCTTCAAGCTCTTCATAAATAATTTAAAATAATTCAATTATAAAAGATAAGATACATTTATATATAGAACTTCCCCTTATTTGCCTTCAACATTATTTTATTACTCTTATGTGTCCATCTCAACCTTCCATGTTCTTTATGGCTATCATCAATAAAAAAAAAATGTAAGATCATCATTCCCCCTTCCTTTCATAGCAAAACCTTTCTTGCTATATACCACTAACCTTGGTTATCAAACTTATAAACTTTTCCTCCTTAGAGCTTACAAATGAAAACTAATTGGTGGAACTATTTGTTTCAAAATGATCAATTGGTTGTATATCTCTTACCATACTTCCCCTCTCTAAGAGATGACATCCTCAAAGCAAGGTTGACCAATTAATATATCATTCAATCTTATGTTTATCATTTTCATCTTCACTCACTAGAAATGGGTTTACCCTAGTATTACCTCTTTTTGACAATCCACAAGTTCACCCTTAAGAAACTATGTATATATAGACTATATAGAGTTTCACCACAATACTATCATGCATGCCATCTCCTCTAGTAGATTATGCTCATTCATTCCTAGAGAAGTGTACTTAACCAATTTCATTCCCTCAAACTAATCAAATGATCTTGCCCATTTTTTTTTCCATTATTATTATTATTATTTTTGTGAAAACGTAGGTACAATAATTAAGTAAATGTCCATAAATATTACTTTTAAAACATCAAAAAGCAATTCTATGTATAGAAATTTTTTAAATTGGCATAAATTAAATAACTTCATTGTAAAGAACATATTAAATTTAAAATATATTTATAGTACACATTTACATAATTATATATATTATATTATATTATTATAATTTATTTATTTATTTTTTCTCTCAAAACATTAAAAGGAAAAATATAACTTTTATAATATTAGTAGTCTTGTTATTTACCTTTCAATTAAATATTCATATTTAAATCAATCATATCCATCCATTGATTTACTCTTTAGATTTATCGATATATTTTTCAAATAATAGAAAAAGTCTAATTTTCTTACCTTCACATATATCGCAATGAAAACAAGTGCTACATAGTAACTAGATATATTTTTCAAATAATAGAAAAAGTCTAATTTTCTTACCTTCACATATATCACAATGAAAACAAGTGCTACATAGACTAGTACTGCTTGCTTAATTTAAATATAGTAATGTTGCAATTTGATTAAATGGATAATGGAGTTTTAATTATATTATATATATATTATTTATATATATATATATAATTTTATAAAATATATGATTGGCTATATAAATTTACACTATAACTATATAATTTAAATTAAATTTTTAAATGACTGAATTAAATAATAATTTAAATTATTATTTTGAAAAAAGTGTTTAAATATTAAAAGATTAGATATAACGTATTTAATCATTTTTATGCATCCATACATGCTCATTTTATTTTTAATTGAATTATGTAAAAGATGAAAATGAAAAGAATAAGAGCCTTGATCGCTTTTAGGATTCAGATTTAAAATGATCTAGGGCTGGTTTTTATTTCTTCAAATTATATGTGCAAATTAAATGAGTAATTAACATTCGATTTTTTAACTTTTATGAAAATTAACCATATTAGAAGTAGAAAGCTTTAGCTGTATCTCTTGTAATTATATTAGTTTGGAATATTTTGATTTTTTTGTTTATAATTTATTTTCTATTAGTTTTTAATTAGTTGTTTTCTAATTAATTTTTCCCAAAATTTGATTAGATTTTTTTCATTCAAGTTGAGTTAAAATATATCTTTATACTAAAAAAGTATTGTAAAGTTAATAATTGCCTTCAACATAGTTGATAACATAATGCTTTCAGAAGACGATTTTTCTCTTAAGCTTCTAGAAAGACTATATGGATTTACTTAATGTATAATTAAGAACAAGAGTTAAATGTGCTAAGCAAACTCGGAAAGCTTTGTTGCTAAAAATATTTAATTTACTAAAATTGTAAAATAATAATCAACCACACACACAACACACACACACACATATATATAAATTATTCTTCTTATTAAATAAAAACAAACTAATTATTATTATAATCACAACACATTAAAGTATCAATGTTATATGCATCTATTTAAATGATCACATTAATATATTAATGTATATTAAATGCCATTTGTATATTCCTTTATTTTTTATAGCATAAAAATGAAATAATAAATAAAAAATTAAACTAGTGTATTAATTATTCCATGTAAAAATTAAAATACAATTATGATTTTTAATTATTGAAATTTAATTTACTCACTAGCAAAGATTAAGTGTTTGATCTCTTAAATGTGTTTAATTTTGGTTTGTGTCTATTCAAATCTTCGCCAATTTAATTGTACAAGTAGTTGGTATGGCAACACAAAGTTTAGTAAATCTCATACCATTTATAGTGCTTATAAATATTAAAACATATAAAATATTATTATTATTAGGTTTGACTCTAGATTTGAACTTTGAATTTTATGGTTACACAAAACTTCATAATGCTATAATTTTCAATTGAACTATTCCAATCAACTTTATAAAACAAGTGTTGTGGTTCATGTTATTCAAGTGGAAAATATGTTTTTAAAAAATTTGCATATTTATATGAAATGGAAAAATTAATTCCTTTATATAAAGTTTTATGAAGTCTACACATTTACATTTTTACCGCAATAACTATTGGTAAGTATATTTTTATTTATATATTGTCCCTATAACTAATTGTAAATATGTTATTTATGTGAATATGAGTTGTTTTCAAGTATTTTATTTTTCCCAGATTTAATATTGAAAATTCATTGTCAAAATATATAAAAAAAAACATGGCACAAATATTGTAATTGCATTTATAAATTAGAAAAAACTAGACATTTATCTACATGGCATTGTATTGTGCAAAATCTACAATAAAACCTTCAAGTTATGGTCCAATTAAATGTTTGAAAAATAAAATATTCATTGATGTTGAAAATAAATATTGATTTTCAATGTTAAATATTATAATTTGCATCAGTAAAATCTAAACTAATAATAGTTTCGAAATAAATAAATAACTAAACTCTTAGCTTGTTAAAAATGAATAATATATGAAAAATAATTAAAATAAATATAAAATATACGTATTTAATATAGTAAATATATTTCTATATTATTTAGATTCACATTGTTTTTTTAATATTTCAATAAGATTCAAACTATTGTTATTTGTTTTAGATATTATTATATTGGTGGTGATATGCCTATATTATTTAAATTCAGAAAAGGTGCTATAATAGTAAGATTTAAAATTTCGTTTAATTGTGTTAGATATTGTTATATTTGTGGGGTGGTATATATAGCCATTCATTTAATATTATTGATTTATCTTTCCAAAAAATTAGCCATTCTTATAATTTGCAATGCTTCTTAGGGTTTGGTGTGGGTTGGGTCGGAGGAGCGTACCATTCAAAGTGGGAGAATATTAAAGCTACCTAAAAAACTCACTATTAAAATAATTGTAGTCCCTATATTCTTAGAATTTAAATGAATTAAATGGTATTCTTGATAAATGTAGAATGACATGACACCAATACTTTTCTCTATACTTTTCATTAGAGAGTGGAGGGTGAGATGTATAGTAGTCATTGTTCTTTTTTTGTTAATTACATATGTACACAAGTAATGATGAAAAAATAAGTGTTAAAGAATTGAAGCAATCACATTTTAAACAAATAAATTTAAATATTATAAAATAATAATAAAATTCAACTATTAATGTTAAATTATGGAGGACTTGCAATTTTCTTTTGATCAAACACAACTAATAGCGAGTCAATACAAAATTAAATGTGTTAGACACTTCTTGTTGTAGGTATAATAAGCCCTTTTCTTCCTTCAGTGATATCATCAAGAATTAATAAGCATGATGTCAATTCTCCATTGTCATATAGCATTAAATTCAAAATAACTTTATACCTTAATAAAATTGATTTCTTCAAATTGGCACCACTACTTGTTCATGTTCATGGTTGAAGCCTCCAACACGATCTCTATAAGTTTGTGGAATGGTTTTCCTTTGTATGAAAAATTCTATTCTCTTGGCTCTACATGCTACACTCTCCATCTCTTTAGAAAAACATGCAGAAAATTATTATAGTGATTCTTTTTAATGTTTTGAAATAAAATTTAAAAATTTTGCAAATTGATTAAACTTTTTAATGGCATTGAAGTGAATTGCAAGAGTTGCTACTCCAAAAATAAGAAAACCATAAAAGAAAAAAATCATTAAACATAAATTTGTCTTTGATGGATGGATCAACAAACCTCTTCTCTATGCCTTCGCTTTTCTTGAATTCATAATCAAATGGCTGAGCAAAATCCAATGCTTTAATCTTTAGATGCCTAATAATAAAACTACGCTCTAGAAAATAGAGATGTTGATCTAATATTCCATAATTGTGTTGGAAATAAAAGTTGTTCTCTCATGTCATGTTGTTCAATGTTGATTAACTAAAAATCTGTTTAACTTTTTTTTAGTTAATACATTAAAATTGGAGTGAGAGGAAGATGATAGTCTGGTAGAAGTTGAAGTCAATTGCTTAAAATTGACGACACTCCATGGTCTAAGAATTCTTACTACAATTAGTTATTGGTTTATTGTAAATCTCACATTTAGTTTGAAACTTGTAACAAAAATGAACAATTGTAATAAAGATTTATTTTTCATAGAACCAACTCACATAAATATTCTATAACTAAATTTTCCCTCATTAAATTGAATAGATGCTATTACATCAACTTATTCAATTATTTTGAGTGATAGGAGTAAAATAAAAATGTTATGGGTTTCACCAAAGAATAAGTATCAAAATCTAACAATAATAATAAAATCCTATTTTATAATAAGGTTAATATCTAAAAGTTGAGTTTTAAAGAGTTGTATTTTAATGAAAGGAATGACGACATAATTGAGCACTTAAGTTGATAAAAGCAATGTTGATAATTAACACAGTGCCCACAACACATTATAAAATTGTGTTATATAAAAATTCCTTTATGCTTTTTTAATAACAAAAGAAATGTAACTTATAATCATTTGTCAATAAAAATATAAAGTTCAAAGGTTCACCATAGCTTAAACCATAGCGCTAATAGCATATGTAACAACCCAGAATTAAAATATACAGTTAATTTAATCAATTTATGTGATTAATAATCAACGATATACCTTATTCTTGTAATGTTATTTAAACCCTACTAATCGCAACAAAGTTTTTGAGATGACTCTCCACCCAATTGTAGGCTCAACACACATAATATTTTTATAGTTGGCCACCCCCAAGCCCTCAATAAACTCATCAAAGAATTTTTGAGGTCTAAAATGTGCCTCCTAAGGAATATTACACAATAATAGTGGAAATAATAAAATAATGTTAGATTAGATCATCAAATTTTAGAGGGGAAAAAAAAAAACTATTTTTTCAACTCGTATTTTTGACTTAGCTCCCTACAGTTTTACTCAAATTTCGAGTGGGAGTACTCAATCGATGCAAAATTTAATTCCTCATCCAAGGAGTACTCATGTTGCATACTTTTGATGGACCATGCTGAAAGAAAAAAGAAAAATACATGAAAAAATGTTATTGCAATCATGTTTTTCACCTATTTATCATTTTTCATGTAGGTCCATCAAAAGTATGAAATATGAGTACACCTTGGATGACGAATTAAATTCTTCATCTAAAAAGTGCTCCCGCGTGTAATTT
This sequence comes from Pinus taeda, assembly GCA_000404065.3. Classification (NCBI taxonomy): domain Eukaryota; kingdom Viridiplantae; phylum Streptophyta; class Pinopsida; order Pinales; family Pinaceae; genus Pinus; species Pinus taeda. The sequence continues at coordinate 178,251 of APFE030313608.1, read as the reverse complement.
GAGTAAAACTGTCAAGAGATAAGTTGAAAATATGAGTTGAAAAATTGTTATTTTATTATTATTATTAATCTTTTTAATTTTTTACTCCAAAAATAATGAATCATCCTCCAAGGTTGGCATCATCATCGTGAATCCTATTGGTTCTTATAAAGTTATTTTTTGTTGTAATTTTTTGTTTTGAGGCCCATTTTAGACCTCAAAATTTCTCTAATGACAACTGCCAAGGAATCCTTTGTCTTACAACACTCTCCTCATAAAAGAATGAATTAATGCTTCTTATCTCCTTTTTCGTCTATTAAATAGAGAAAATTGTTCCAAAAATTGAAGGGGATTGAAAATGGATCTGCATGCACATAATGCATATGTCAACATGCCAACTTTATTCGTTTTTCTAAGTTTTTCTTATCTCAAAATTTATTTTTTAATACAAATTTTGCTTATTTTATGTATTTTTAACTTTTTGTTAAATTTACTTATTCCTACTATGTTTATAGTTTATTACTCCTTGCATCTCTAGGGACTATAGAATTTTCCTTGCAATCAAAGTGCATTGAATCTACATTGTTTTGATAATTTTTTACAATTTTAACCAAAGTTTCAGGAAAATGTTGAACATTTATATTTTCCATAAATTCAAAAATAATTTTCTAATTTTCGATTGGCTTAAAAACCTCTTATAGGACATAATTACCTTGATGGAGATCATTCTATTTTTGGTATTTGTCAGTTCCTGACAATTCATTAGAAATAAACTAATTTTCTAGGTGGCCATTTCGAGGGTGAGTTCCATGACACTAACAATGACACTAAAAATGTTATGTACTACTTTTCCTAATGATGCGATAACTCAACATGGTTACAGGTCCTTAATGTAGGTGTAGTGGTGGGGGTGGGTGGGGGAAGGGTGTTGGGATAAAAAAATCTCCAATTAATATTTCCTTGTGGAGAGATGATTGGTACTTTTACATATTTCCACATAGTATATCGTACTAGTAGTGCCATTATTGAAAGTATAGCTTTAATGTTTTATTAAATTTAGAAATTAATCATATTTTTACTAGTTAAATATGTTTCTACTTTGAGTGCCATGAATAAGCATGGTGATACAATGTAAAAAGCGTTGAACTAAAACATTTTATGAGTCCAATAATAATCCAAAATCCTCGTTATTTCTCTCCTTATTTGTTCACGTGGATATTCATCATCTCATAAATAAATTCTATTATAATATATTAAATTATTAATTGAAAGTAGACATTCAAAATCATGTCATGACTTTCTATAAATTTTAGAAATTAGAAGGTTGAGTATAACATAGCTTTTCATGTAAAGGAGTGTGCGGATATTTCCACATAATGAAAGCTCCACACAAGTCTAGTAAATACTTTTAAGATTTGTTTCTTAGTTTTGGCTAGGGAGATAAGTAAGAGATGAGCATTATTTTTACAAATTTCCACACTAGTAATGGCATTATTGAAATTATAACTTTAATGTTTTATTAAATTCACGAAATTAATCATATTTTTACTAGTTGAACTTGTTTCTACTTTGAGTGCCATGCATAGGCATGGTAATACAATGTAAAAAATGTCAAAATAAATTATTTAATGACTCCAACAATAAATATAAAAATAAATATAAAAACTTTGTCATTTATCTTGTTATTTATTCACACGGGTCTTCATCATCTAATAAATCAATTCTATTGCAATATATTAAATTATTATTTGAAAGTGGACATCCAAAATCATGACATCACTTGCTATATAAAATTTCAGAAATTAGAAGGTTGAGTATGTTGACACCTAATCATCATGATTGGGTGAACATAATGTAGATAAATAGATAAGTAATGTGAACAGTCATCGGGAGATGAACTGAATAGTCTCTCCCTCATGTATATAATAAGGCCACCCTAAAGGAATAAACATACGAATCATTTTTGCCTTGAGGAGTTACTGCCTGGTCTGACATGGTATCAGAGCCAGTACCATTTTTTTAGCTTCTCGTTGCTTTGTAACTCCCTTCTGCATATTCTGCCTATATTTTCCCATATTCTGTAGGATGATATCTCTGTCAAACACCTCAGCCTCTCCATCTGCTCTACATACCATTCAATTTGTATACGCCTTTCAGTCATGTTTATAATAGCATTGGTAACAGATCCCTAGCATGACATGCCTAAACCCTTAGTGTTCCATAAAAAAAAATACAATGCAACCTCTCTGCCATTATCCATTTCTTTGACAGGCTCCCTTAAGTTTTTTATCATCATCAGCCAGCATAAACGTTTCTTTGTTCTTCCAGTCTGTGTACACAATTAATAACAAGTTGTCCGTCGGCCTGCTGACTGATAACTCTTATTTACTACCATTTCCCCTGTCTAATTTCTGTCCCAATTGCTATTAGTGTAGTCTCTTCTTGTTGTAGTATAGCTAATACACAGTCTTTGTGCTTGCATTGAATGGTGTGTTCACACCTACGTTGAACGATGCATTCATCTTTGTGCATCCATACCTACATTGAACAATGTGTTCATCTCTGCGGTTGATTGAAGTCCATGTGTTAGCTCTTTGTTACCTTGTGTTAATCTTGGTGTTGTTCACATATGCATTGATAGCTTGAAGACTGTGTGCGAAATGATCCTTTCAATGGTATAAAACGGTCTAACATGGTAATGTAATGGCTCCGCGAGATTTTTTGGTTTTCTAGTGAAGAACCCATTATATTCGCAATATGGTTGTATGAGCTTTGTGCATTCTAATGTAATGGCTCATTCGGTCATCCAATTGTATGGTCACGTACAATGTCGAGAACTTGTTCTGGCACTAATTTGAAAGAGAATTTTTGACAATGCATTGCTGATATGAATATTTCTTTGGGAAATGTTTTATAAATCAATTTTCATTTAAAATGTTTTTGAAGGCTCCACCATAGTAAAGTGTTTTAAAAACTACAGTGCATTTTTTTCCTTTTACACAACAAGTGCAAATTGTTTTATCACTAGAAGAGCGACTTTTTTTCCACTACACACAGTTTTTACAGAATGCATTCAATCATATCCATGGTGGGAATAGTTCTCACAGGTAAGGAGAACTATCCTGAATGGTCCTAGATGATAAAACACACCCTCATTTTAAATGAGTTGTGGAAAGGAGTGTGTGTCGGATACGGAGACAAGGAACTAGTATAGCCTACCTCAAACAAAGAGCTCATCATTTGGGAAAACAAGAACAAAAAAGCTTATGCATTAATCGCAACATCTATAAATGAAGAGGTGAGTCACCATATTTTTTCATATTCAACTGCCTTTGAAGCGTTACAAAAGCTGAAAGAACTCTATGACTCACATTCTACGCTTGAAGTTGTTCAACTCATGATTAAACTCTTCACTCTTGAACTGAAAAATCCTCTTACTCTTGCATCTAAAGTAAAGTCTATAGTGCATGATATCAAATCCACTAAGGTTGAATTGGATATTCCTCTTATCGCTTTTCTCAAGGCATTTTATCGTATTTACTCCAATTATCTTGAGTCATTGCAAGCAAATGGAAATCTCAAAGATATCACCTTTGACTCTCTTGTGAAAAAGTTTGTTGAAAGAGAGAATGCTTTTAGAAAGAAGACAACCCCTGAATCTTCTGAAGAGGTTGTGTGCCTTGCTCATAAAGAAAATCATCCTGCTCAAGATTCTTCAAGAGGAAGAGGTGGTCGAAGAGGAAGAAGAAGATATTTCAGAGGTAGGGCGACATACATTCTTAAGGAGAAAAGGCAAACTTGCACTACATTCGTTGCAAAAGAAATGGATCACATGATGCCTCTACATGCAAGCTACCATGGGACAAAATTTAGCAGGAAAGAAACCAATAGAAAGGTAAAACTGATGATACAGACAAAGTTAAAGCACATGAATCCACTCACTATGTTGTGGCACAATGTAATATTGGAGTAAATGAAGATTTATTTAATGCTTCACATGGTTATTGGAAAAATGATTGGTTGCTTGATTCACGAACAACTTGCCACATGACTCATAGAAAAGATTTTTTTGAAGAATTTACTGACAATGTTGATGGAGCAGTATACTTTGCAGACCAATCAAAAATCAAGTCATCGAGGCTTGGCATAATCAGGCTTAAACTGCCTGGTCTTCCAGACTTTCTTCTGCATCATGTTCTATATATCCCACAGCTCAAGAGAAACTTGTTGTCCTTGGTCCACATCCACCAGCAAGGTCACTCCATTCATATGTTTGATGGCAAGCTTGAGGTAAGAAAAGCATCTGACCACTCACTTGTCATGAGGGGAATAGAAGAAGAAAGACTTCTCAAGCTGCAAGGAACCTCTGCTTGTGCACAACATTTCTCATATAATTCTCATCATGAAGAAGGTACACTTCCATAAAGTTTATTATGGCATGCTAGATTTGGACATTTGACCTATGACAGCCTCAGCTTGTTGAAGAAAAATGGTGTTGCTAGTTTGCCTACAATTCCTAGGAAACTTAAGCAATGTGATGCTTGCATTCTAGGAAAACATAGCAAACAGTGTTTTCATGATTCACATTCAAAGAACATAGAAAACTTGAACTCATTCCTTCATATTTATGTGGTCCAATGCCTGTTCCTTCTACAAATGGAATTAAATATATGATCACATTATTGATGGCTACACCAGAATGTGTTGGGTTTATTTATTGAAGAACAAATCTGATGCTTTTCAAAAATTCAAGAATTTTCATAAATGGATTGAAAATGATGCACAATCTCATATTGGGTCTATTCACACTGATAATGGAAAAGAATACACATCAAATGAATTTGAAAACTATCTTCTCCAACATGCGATCAAACACCAAACAACTGTACCTTATAATCCCCAACAAAATGGTGTAGCTAAAAGAATGAATAGGACAATCTTAAATATGGTACGATCCATGCTCTTCTTAAAAAATGTAAAGATAATGTTTTGGGCTGATGCTCTTCTATGTGCCACATATATAAAGAATAGATATCCATTTAATGCTATTAGAAACAAGACTCCATATGAAATATGGTATGGACATGTTCCTTCGGTAAAGAATCTTAGGGTCTTTGGTTCCACCTGTTATGCTTTGATACCAAAGGTACATAGAAACAAACTTGGTGCTAGAAGTCGTAAGTGTATCTTCCTAGGGTATTCAAACACCTCCAAGGCATACATCTCTATGATGAAGTAAATAAAAAGTTCGTTGTATCTAGAGATGTAATTTTTCTTGAATCATCCAAAATTGACAATGTTGTTGAGTGGCAACTTGATCTCTTGGATATATTCGCAAAAGCAAAATCATTTCAAGAATTTGCTAATCAAATTCCACATCTTGAAGGGGGTATTCCTATACTAGATCAACATGTGGAATCTTCTTCTGAGGAACACTCTCCCCCGCATAAAACTCCAACAACATATGATGCTTTAAGTGATGTGATTGATAGAATTGGGAGACTCAATCTTGATTTAGACCCAACTCAATCAATGGAGCAGCTTGGACCATCTGAAAAAGGTCCCGTAAAGTGGCTGACAAAGACACTTGAAAGTGTTCATCCTAATGAGGTTGGAAATATAGGAACTAGAAATTCAAACCAACTGATTGGAGGTGATGTGGATAACTCTAATTCACATATTGATATGGATGTTTCTTATGATTTTGAATTGAACTTGTCTACAGATTTTGAACCAACTTCCTTCAAAGAAATTGCTTCTCATGATGAATGGAAAGAAGAAATGCAAAAGGATTATGATGCCCTGATAAAGAACGACACTTGGAAGCTGGTTGATCCTCCATTAGGAACCAAACCAATTGGCTGCAAGTGGGTCTACAAGAACAGGTATAAAGCTGATGGCTCACTTGACAAGCACGAAGCTAGGCTTGTGGGAAAAGGTTTTGCATAGAAGGAAGGGGTCGATTATGAGGATACTTTTTCCCCCACAACAAAATGGGCTACGATTCGGACACTCTTTGCCCTAGAAGCTCAAAACGGTTGAAAAGTCCATCAAATGAATGTAAAAAATGCTTTCTTGAATGGACATCTAAAAGAGAATGTTTCTATGTCCCAGTCTGAAGGATTTGCTATGAAAGGAGATGAACATAAAGTATGCAAACTAGTAAAGTCCTTGTATGGCCTCAAACAAGCACTACGAGCCTGGTATGAAAAACTAACTGAGCATCTTCTGAAACTCAATTTCAAACATTATGACCTTGATGATGCAACTATTATTGTCAAGAAAGTTGGCAAAACAATTATATATCTTCTGGTATATGTAGATGGTATTTTGATTACAGGGAACAATGAAAGATATATTGCATCCATAAAGAATGAATTGGGGAATTTTTTTGAAATGACTGATTTGGGCTATGTTCATTACTATCTTGGCCTTGAAGTAACCCAACATCCGAAGTCCATATTTCTTTCTCAAAAGAAATACACTGGAGATCTCTTGAAAAGGTTTGGCATGATAGAATGTAATCCTCTTACTACTCCAATGGAACAAAACTTAAAGCTAACATCTATTGAAGGAAAATAATTTGAGGATGCAACAAAGTATAGACAGCTTGTAGCAAGTCTCAACTACCTAACCACTACGAAACCAGACATTTCGTTTGTTGTTGGAATCCTCTCCAAGTTTATGTAAAAGCCTTGTGAGGGACATTGGTCTGCTATAAAAATATTTCTAAGTTACTTGAAGGGAACTCAAGACTTTGGAATCAAGTATACACAAGTGGACGACTTCAGCTTGATTGGATACTCTGATCCACACTTCGTTGGAGACAAAGAAACTAGGTTACCTACTTCAGGATATGCTATGAGTCTTGGATCGAGAGTTGTCTCTTGGAGATCACACAAACAATTAGTTCTAGTAGATTCCACAACAGAAGCAGAATACGTGGCAGCAGCTGAAGCAACAAAAGAAATTTTGTGGCTTAGGAAAATTCTTGAAGATTTGCAGGTAAAACAAGTACAATCAAATCCACTCATGATTGACAATACCTTTGCAATAAAGTTCGCCAAGAACCCAAAGTTCCATGATCGAATGAAGCACATCAATACTAAATATCATCTGATTTGACATCATGTTGAGGCCAAAACAATCCGTCTCTGTCATTGTTCCACTAATGAGAAAATTGCAGACATTTTCACCAAAGCACTTGGAAGAGAAGAACTTGAACGATTCAAAATGATGCTTAGACTCACCAACATCCCTTCACATTAAGGGGGGAATGTTGACACCTAATCATTAGGATTGGGTGAACATAATGTAAATAAATAAATAAGTAATGTGAAAAGTCATTAAGAGATGAACTGAAGAGTCTCTCCCTCATGTATATAATAAGGCCACCCTAAAGGAATAAACATACAAATCATTTTTGCCTCGAGGAGTTACTACCTGGCCTGACAGAGTATAAGAATGAAATCTTAAAAATGGAAAGGTGGTTGAGCATAGTGACGGAAAAATACTTTTTATTAGTAAATTAAGTTATTTTTTATATTGTGGAGCTCATTTGTTTCAAAGCATGTAAAATTAAGCATTTAGGAGAACTTGGCATTGATTTCTTTTTCTTTTTCTTTTTTAAAATGAAGAAATCTAAACTTAAACCTTCGTTAAATGTACCTAATGTTTAAAGTTTTTAAATAGTGTGCATATATTTACATGTAAAGTAGTGTCTAGAGCTTCACTTATGTGGAGCTTTCTACTCAATGAAAGCTTTGCACAAGTCTAGCAAATATTTTAAGGTTTATTTCTTGGCGTGGGATGTGGAGCTAAGTAAGAGATGACTATTACTTTTACAAATTTCCACACTAGTAATAGCATTACTGAAACTATAGCTTTAATGTTTTATTAAATTCATGAAATTAACCATATTTTTACCAGTTAATTATTTATTTCAAAGCATGTAAAATTAAGCATTTAGGAACATGTGGCATAGTTTTTATTTTATTTTATTTTTCTAAAGGAATACATGTAAACATAAACATTCATTAACACCTAGTGTTTAAATTTTTTAAATAGTTAGAGCATAGAATTTTTCTATCCATAATGTAATAATAATGTCTTTTAGATTAATCACATCATTAGGATTTGGTCGATGTTTCAAACCAACTAATTTGTTTCATCAATCCTAAAGAATAAATAACAAGGATGCTTCAAGATCCAGAGCTAGCTATTAGGAATTAGTCATTAGCAAATTAGTTTTAAATTAATTAAAATAATATTTAGTTAAAAACTAGTTGTTAAGAATTAGTTACTAAAATAATATTTAGCTATAAACTAGTTGTTGGGAATTAGTCCTTATTTTTATTTTTAACAGAAACGATTGAGTTTTATTTATAAGAAGAGGTTGGGCATGGCAAAATAACCCCGATTACAGTGAATTGAGAGATTTCTAGAATCCTCATATTTTGGCTTTTCTATCAGCGAATAGCTATTGCTTTTGAAACTTTTGGAATGGCTAAGTGTTCCTTGCTTTGCTCTTGGATTCTAAGTATCTTGCCATACATTCCCACTTTTCTTTGCTTCTTTGAAACTTACCTGACTTTAGATAATTCCTGCATATATTTTTATCCCTGATTCAAATAATACTAACCAACATATATTAAACTGTATTAATATATAACTTGTCCCCACCTCCATTAAATCAAGCTACTCTTTTGTACCTGACCCCACGTCAAGGTTAAGATTATTCCACGCATGATAACCATCAGATCTTCCCCGCCCAAATCTGACGCATTTTGCATCCCTCACTTTCTGACCCTTAGCACCTCAGAAGTGCGTGATATGGGTAGTTTCGACCTGCCACATGTGAGACCCTAAAGTACATCATGTCTATTTCATGAAATACTACCCAATAGCCAGAACCGGTGCATTGTAAACCTCTTACCACTCCCTGCTTCATTATCACTCCTCCTCCTTCTACATGCAATAACCGTCAGGTCTTCCCTCACCCCAAATATGACACTTTTCGCATCCCTCTATCCTACACTTAACACATCAAAATCATTAACACCCCACCTTTTCCAACACACAATAACCGTCAAATCATCCACCACCCAGATTCGATGCATTTCATGTCCCTCATTGTCCAACCTTTAGCACCTCAGAGGCACACAATATGGGTAGTTTTGACCAGCCACATGATAGTCCCTTAGGTGCATCGTGTCCATTTGAGGAAAACTGTCCGGTAGCCAAAAAGCAGTGCGATAAAAACCGCTTACCTCTCCCCGCATCTTTCAAAACCATCCTCCATTTGAATTCAATTCCGCGCCCTGTTAAAACACCCAACATTGATGACCCATGTGATAAACCGATTATCTGTCAACTCTGCGTGATGTTAACTATCAAGTAGTTTCCCACTCTTTCTCTTCAGTGAAAGTTAGCGTGTGCTAGAGCCTTGGTTCTACGTATTTTTGTCCTTGCTCATCTCTCCTTTTCTGTTAAGGAATTGGGTCCCTTTCAGCATCCTCATTGTTCTTTGCTAGCATACCTTAAGCTAAAAGACATCCTTTGTTAGCCATTATATCAGCTTCCTTATTCAGAGTTCATAGAACATGGTAGAATGAGTAGGAAGTGATATTTCTTATTTTTTCAAGATTCTCTTTAGAGTCGATCTATTAAGATGGTTGCCCGTGCTAAGTATTTTAATCAGGATTTTGGAGTCCCCAAATATTTGAAGGTTTTCCCCTCTATTTCTCTGGGCCAGGTGACACGCTTTGAACAGTTCGAGAATCTCAGCCTGGTTGTTGGTGCTCTATCCTAGGCCTCAACTAAATCTGTCCTTTTTGTGCCCACTTATGGAGTAAATTGTTCCTCCTACCCCTGATATCCTTGGGTTTCCTTTGGAGGCGAAGAATATCATGACTTTTCCCGAATTTTTCCTCCACTTTTTAAATTCCTCCTTAGAGATCTGAAGTTGCCACAATCGATTGTGGCTAGGCAAGGATATATTCTTTTTTATGTTGGCCCATATCAGGGATTCACCTAGCCAGCTAGGCTCTTCAGTGAGTAGGAAGTTGTTAGACTTATGAGGTCTATTTTCAAAAATTTCCAGCAACAGAGCTTTGGCCTTGGCTGTCACTAAGTTGGTGGATTGAAGTTTGTTGTTGAAGATGGCTTCATTCCTTGCCAACCAGATTCCCTAAAAAATATATTTTGGGATTGCATTCCATATTTTGGTCCATGTTGATTTGTTATTCAAAGTGTGAAGATAGCATTCTTTCCAAGTTGCGAAGAGACTAACAACTGAAGGCTACTCAATGATTTGGGCATTGAGCTCCATCATTGCTTCCAACCAGACCTCTTGAGAAAATGGATAGTCTATGAATAGGTGATTGATTGCTTCCTAAGCCTTGCAGTAGAGAGGGAATCTATGGGGACCATTGAGTCCTCTTTTCTATAAGTTGTCTCCAGTGAGGGTCCTTTTGTGCATGAGAATCCAGTAGAAGAAGTTGATTTTTAGGAGTCAAAGTGGGTTCCAAACATGTTGCTAGAGCTTTGTAGTATGGATCTAATGTTGTTGTTCTTGTAGAGCTGTAAATTCCAGCCATGATAAGGAAGCTCCAGTCTTCCCCCAACCCCACTTGTCCCTCGAATGGAAATGCACACGAGCCATACCAATGAGTTTAGATAGTAAATGATGGAGTTGAGGGAGCATCCAGTCAAGAGGATGATGGAGGGCGCAATTACTCCAGTTCCCTGCTAAATCCCAAGTGCATATGTTAGCAAGTTTGTGGATACCTTTTTGGATGAGCCATTTACACAAGTCTGCTTTTTCTGGTGCAAGATTTAGGGGTTGGAGGCCCATGATCTTGTCTTCCTGCAATCTAATTATTTTCTCGTTTCCTTGTATTATGTAGAGTTGGTCTTTAAAGAACATCCAAACTTGGCTACACACCTTACATAGTGTGGTTCCTGTGTGGGAAGCTCCTTCTTCCATATTCTTTATTGAGAGTCTGTGGAGATATTTTTTAATTAGAACTTGACTTGCTGGGTATGTTTTATTTGAGAAGATTTGTGAGAGGAAATTACCTCCCATTGCCATATTGGCAAGCCTAGGATCTCTTACCTAGAGTCCACCTTTAGATATTGGCCTTTTTACTATGTCCTAGCTTACTATGTCAATTTTTTTTTTAGTTCCCCTTTCCTCCTTTCCATAGAAAATTTCGGATCAATTTTGCTAGCTGTTCGGTGATGATTTTTGGAGTTAAAAGGAACAAAGCCTGGTAGATAGGAAGGTATGAGAGAATTCACTTAATCAGAGTGACCTTCCCGTTTGTGGTAAGCCACTGTCCACCCCAAGCAATCATTTTTCCTTGATTTTGTTGATGATTTCCATCCAATGAGGGGCCTTATTGATACCCAAGGTTAAAGGCAGGCCAAGATACTTGAATTTTTCCCAAGAGACATAATCGGTGAGGCCCGGGGCTTAGGCAATCCTAAGTATAGTTTGTTGGTCTACCACCCAGCTGTACATTCCACTTTTCCTCTTGTTGACCATAGCTCCAGAGACTCTACAGAAGCTTTGGACTACCCCATTGAAGGCTCTTGCTATTTTAATGGAGGCTCCTCCCATAAGGATAGAGTCATTAGCGAACAAGGCATGATTGATAAGGGTTGTTCTATATATCGCCCGGATACTATGAAGTGACCCATTGAGCTTCTCAACTATGACCTTTCAGCTTAGAGAGTCTGCCATCAAAATATATAGGAAGGGGGATCAAGAGAAACCTTGCCTAATTCCCCTTAAAGCTTTGAAAGTTTCTAGCAACCTGCCATTTACTAGAGGGGCTATCCAAGGTTCTCCAATGCATGCTTTAATCAATTTTACAAATTCAGAACTGAATCCAAGTGTAGAAGGAACTTGGAGGAGGAAAGAGTACCTTACTCAATCAAAGGCATTCACCATGTCCAGTTTGATGAATATACCTTCCTTTTTGTGTTGGTGGCTATAATGGATGATTTCCTACACCAGTATCACATTGTCCAAGATATGCCTGCCTGTGGAAAACCCTCATTGGTTGGGTGAGATGAGTTTTTCCAGCAAAGGCTTTATTCTATTTGCAAGTAACTTAGTGAGAATTTTGTAGGACACATTACATAGCGAGATTGGCCTGAATCTGTCGAACACCTCAAGGTTGGCTTCTTTGGGACTTAGAGCTAGGAAGGTCGAGTTTATGCTTCCTTCCACTTTGGATTTTTGGAGGAAGCATTTGACCATTTGATACAAATCAGCTTTGATGATGTCACAACAGATTCTATAGAAGTGTATGGAGAATCCATCAGGTCCTGGGGCTTTGTCTAGTTCCGTCTTCCATATGAAATTGCTAATTTCGTCTTCAATGAATGGTTTCAGGAGAGTTGCATTGTCCTCCTCATTGAGTACCCTTGGAATGTGCTTGAGGAAGTCATGAGCTTCCTTATCATCCTCTATGCCTTCTTCTTTGAACAAAAATTGAAAATGAGAGGTTGTCGCCTCTTTTATTAGAGTTATGCCTTTGAGAATAGCCCCATCTGGAAAGGTGATTTCAAAAATGTGGTTTATAAAGAGATAGATTTGAATTTTCTTGTGGAATAATGTTGTATTTTTGTCTCTAAACGCAAGCCAGGGATTGCGTGACTTGAGCCTCAAGTATTCTTCCTCCTCTCTAAATGTCTAGAGGGTGCTGATTTGGTTTTCTTTCTCACTATGAATTTCTGCGTTGGTAATATCTTGCATCTCCACGCCCATTTGGAGATCCAGCAACTACTTTATGCTCTATTTTCATTGTGTTCTCGGAGAATCTATGGGATTTTTATCCATTGTTTCAGGGCTATTTTAGTGTTTTTTTTCTTTTTCTCCCAAGCATAGTTGGGCGATCTAGGAACAAGGATGGATCATGCCTTATTCACTGTATCCAAAAACCCTTCTTTGTTTGCCCATAACGGGATGAACCGGAAAGGGATTGGCCCCAACGTTTCTTCTTCTTCCATCAGAAGGAGGATGGGTTTATGGTCTAAATTCTACTTTGCCAGAATTTTTGTGGAAATTATAATCTTCTCAGAGAGAAAGGAACTCTGGGGAATGAATTTATCTAGCCGAGCTGATATGTGCTCCTACCCTATTATGTTATTTGTCTATGTGTAAAGCCTTTTTTTGGCTTGAAGTATAATAAATCACATTGTTGAATCAGGTTTTCCACTAAGGGAAGAAAGAGGTCCCTGTTGCTGGTTCCTCCTCTTTTTTCATTTGGGTCTAGGATTAGGTTGAAGTCTCCCACAATAATTATATTCTTGAGGGAGTAAGATTCTAAAAAATCAATCTAAGTTTCTCAACAATTTTCCTTTTCTGCATATAGGACAGGTACATATATATTAAAGAGATCAAATTTTATCTTACTTGAGAGGTGTCAGAGTTTAGTGTAAATCTAGTGCTACGTCTGGAAGGATCTCTCAAGTTGAAACTTGTGAGCCTTCCAAATAGTGGCTTTCTCGCCATATGTACCTCTAGTGCTTATTGCTTTTCGAGCTTTTGTTTTCCATTTTCCTTTGCTGAGTCCCAGAAGGGCCTCACCTCCTATTTTAGTCTCTTGGAGCATGAGGATCTCAGGGAGTTCTGATTTCAATAGGTTTTGACTACTTCATCTTTTGATGGTTTCCAAAGTCCTCTCCAATTCCAAGAGACTAATCGCATAATTTACTAGCTAGGGTTGGGGCAACACATCCCTTGGGAGGTCTAGTCCTTGTATTTCTGTCGATAGACATCTCTATGGTGGCCTAGTTGCCTTGCATCTTTTGTCTCTCTGCTTCTTCTAATATAGCCTCTCTGTGAGTTTTCCTCCCCACTCGTTTCAACGGCCTCTCAATTGTTTCTTCTTTCGAGGATCCTGATATCTCTGGGGTCTTTTTCCTTGTCATATCTGCATAGGTTGGGGAGCTAGAGGCACCTTTTGGGGTTTCACTTTGGAGAGGGATTGTTTCCTCTTGCATTTTGTTTTCTTCCTTGTTGTTAGCCTGTTGTTCATCCTCTTTATCTGCTGGATCTTGGAGTTTTTCTACTGTGCTGAGTATTTCAAAGGGGTTTATGGGTATGTCTGCTCTTGGTGGGACTAAGCTTCCTTCTGCTTGGGCTTCAACAGGGGGGGGGGGGGCAACCCTCCTAGTGGACAAGGCTTTCACTTTGTTCCTCTTGCTTTGCTTAATTGTTCCTAATTTTTGAACCTGAGTCCACTAATCTCCTTTCTCCTTCTCAACTCCATCCTCTAATATTTTTTTATAGTGCTTGGAAAAATGCCCATAGCCATGGTAGTGTTGGCATTCAAATGGGAGTTTCTCATAGTCTAGCACTTGTTTCCATGTCTAGTCAGATAACGTGATTTTAATAGATTCAGTGAGACCTTCGTCCAGGTATACTTCTACACAAATTCTCGCACAGGAGTACTGATCCCTTCCTTTTGCTCAGTCGATGTACTTACCAAGTTTGTTGCCTATGGCTTCTAAGGATTTAGGGTTCTAGCAGTGCAGAGGTAGATGTGGCAGTCATACCCAAACTGGAACAGTCGAGGGCACATCTTGGGTCGGATCAAAATCTAGTGTCCATTGATTTAGATATAGACCCTAAGGCCCCATGAAGTATGAGTTATTTATAAGGATGAGGTTCATGTCTTCTTTTGCTTCAAATATGAATACAAAGAAGCCTTCACTCAAGAAATGGACTTTTATTCCTTCCTTGACCAGAGATCACCAGTTCCTTTTCACCCAGGCATCTACAGCTTTAGGTGACAGCCATAAGCCTGTGAACTGTCCAATAAGCCCCCGTTCTACTAGGTTTAATACCGCTTTGCAGGGTTCTTCAATCAGCAGAGCAACTGTGGGGATGGATTCCATTTTTTTTACAAACTTATACCGGTTTTCAGTTGCTGGTCATTTATTGCAGGCCACAACTAGATCCCAGAATGCAGCTAGCTTAGGTGGAAAGGGTGGATCCTTTTCACAACCCCCTCCTAGGTCCATGGCTTTGATGTTGCGCGCAGTCTCTTGGTTTATTGTGGCTCTTCTCGTGGTCCCCGGATCTTTGTTACTCTCATCAGACATTATTTATTTTGATTATATATATTAATTAATTAATTAGTTTATAATATTATAGGAATTAATAAAATATTAATATATTACAGGAGAATCAGAATATTTATTAGAATAAGAATAATAATTTTATTAATATAAATTAATCTATATATATATATATATTATAATGAGAATTCAAGGGTATGAACATAAGTCAAAATTCTTATTAAAATTGGATAAAATAATTAACATAATGATAAAAAGAAAATTAAGAAAATAGAGGAAACAACAAACATGAAAGAGAAAGAGGAAGAGGAAATTGTGGATGAAATCAAGAAGAGAGGGCCAAAATCCAGCTTTTACTTAATTTCCTACTATCATCCCTATTGAGATTGATTGCATGCTTCTCAATATTATTAACCTCTCTAAGCTTCCCATGGTGGAGTGATCAACCCTAGCAATGACTCTAGAATCCTTAATGCAAACATGGTGCTTGGAATTCTTCACATGTTCAGCTAGAGTTGATGAGAGGGAATGATTGTGCCTAATTTTTTCTGCATTCTCTTGGATTATCTAGTTAATGGGGCGACCAATTTCTCGAATGTAGGGAATCCCAGAGGAACAAGGGATTTAGTAGACC
Organism: Pinus taeda; assembly: GCA_000404065.3. NCBI lineage: Eukaryota > Viridiplantae > Streptophyta > Pinopsida > Pinales > Pinaceae > Pinus > Pinus taeda. The sequence continues at coordinate 162,542 of APFE030313608.1, read as the reverse complement.
ATTTTCATGTCATTAGTGTCTATAGGGTCCTTAACAGATCTAAGATAATTTCTAATAGTATTAAGAGGCTTGAATGAAGTAGAAACACTATTTTTTTTAATAATATGGGCAATATTGTCAGTGGTCCCTTGAATAAAAAAAAATTGAACTTTAGAGATAAGATCAACACGAGTAGTATTGACATTTGATTCTTCACAGGCTATTCAAAAGGCCTTGATGCGTTGAGTCCTTGAGGCCTTGGGTTCTGCTAAGAAAAACTTTAAGAATATGATATTTCTCCTTCTCCAAGTGGTTTTCATTAGAGATTCTCATAGCATGGGTTGCAAGAGAGTTAAGAGTGTTAAATAGTGGGCAGAGCTTTGCATGTAAAGCAATGTGTGAAGATTTTCATGTGCAGATCTTTTGGAAAAGTTAAAGCTTCGCATAAGCCTAGTAAAAAAAATTAAGGTTTATTTCTTAGCATCAGTTGGGGAGCTTTGTAAGAGGTGACTATTACTTTTACAAATTTCAACACTGGTAATGACATTATTGAAACTATAACTTTAACGTTTTATTAAATTCATGAAATCAATCATATTTTTGCGAGTTAATCATTTATTTCAAGGCATGTAAAACTAAGAATTTAGGAACATATGGAATTGATTTTTTTTTTCTTGAAGGAAGACATGTAAAATTAAACATTCGTTAACACATGGTGTTTAAATTTTTTAAACAGTTTGTGGAACATTCCACACACTGAAAGCTTCGCATAAGTCTAGTAAATATTTTTAAGGTTTATTTCTTAGCATGGGCTAGGGATTTAAGTAATAAACGACTATTAATTTTACAAATTTTTGTAGTGATAAATGAAATTATTGAAACAATAACTTTAACGTTTTATTAGATTCGTGAAATTAATCATATTTTTAGTAGTTAAACATTTATTTCAAAGCATGTTAAATTAAGCATTTAGGAACATGTGACATTGATTTTTATTTAAAGGAAAGCATGTAAACATAAACATTCGTTAACACCTAGTGTTTAAACTTTTTAAATTGTGTGTAGAGCTTTGCATGTAAAGCAGAGTGCAAATTTTTTCATGTGCGGAGGTTTCCGCATAGTGAAAACACCGCATAAGTCTAGTAAATATTCTTAAGGTTTATTTCCTAGTGTGATGGGGAGAAAGTAGGAGATGACTATTACCTTTACAAATTTCCACACGAGTAATGGAATTATTGAAACAATAGCTTTAAAGTTTTATTAAATTCATGAAATTAATCATATTTTTACTAGTTAATCATTTATTTCAAAGCATGTAAAATTAAGCATTTAGGAACACGCGACATTGAATTTTTCTTATTTTTGAAAGGAAGTAATGTAAACTTAAACATTTGTTAACACCTAGTATTTAATTTTTTAAACAATGTGTAATTTTTCAATTAAAATTCACATTGCATCAAAAGTAAAAGACATTAGTACATATGACATTATTTCAAAGTATTAAAATATCAAATCTAAAAGCACGATTTTCAAAGCATTAAAATTATAATATTAACATATATTTTCAAAATTAACACAAATGAATATGTGTGGAACTATAGAGAGAATCCATTGTGCGGAGGAAGCTTTCAAGATTTCATTGCGCGGACCTTCACACTTCGCACAATCTATTAAAAATAAAATAACCACTAGTCATGTATAGGAATGTGAAGAAATTTCAAGCATAGAGGTGATCACCCTAGGCATGCCTGCATGAAGATGTGGCACTTATAGGTATGATTGCATGAACGAGCTGATGACATGTGGGAAAGTTGGAGCACTAGGTGACATGATCACAAAGTGGGTGCCAAGGGCGATTCAAGTAGAGCGTGCTAATGATACACACATGACGTGTGCGAGTTGGGCAAGATGTGTGATGCACATAAATTGGACCACACGAGCAGTAGTTGGGCGTGACATGTATAGTGATAATAGGGCATGGGTGGTGAGAGACGTGTGATGGAAATCACCTAGGCAAGACGTACGATGGTTGGAACAGGCGTCGATGAGTTTGATGAAATGAGCATTTGGTTAGCATACAATACATCGCAATGTGGGCATCCATACCTTAGGCATGATCGCCTGATGGGGCATTGCATGTTGGGCATGTCATGGTGCTCAAACGAAGGGATGTGCATTCACGACACATGGTGGGTCGGCTTGAATTATGAAGGGGTTTCCACCCAAACAAATTAATGGACAACAACGCAATAAGTAAAGGATTTTCATGAAACATATAAGTAAATGGGTGTCCATGATGATCCTTAGCAACTTATAGACTATGGGCAACCAGGTGGTCCTATGCGACGGGTGTAGAGCATGGGTACAATACGTTCGATGCATGGGTTGGGTGTTTGGTAGATTGGTTAGACAAAGTGGACCCATGGGTGTCACGTAGAGTGCACGACAAAAAGGTGAGTGCCTTGGCTGTGCCCACATGAAGGTTAGGTGCCCAAGCACCCATAGCATCGAGCGACACGACCATATTACAAGTTCCATGGCCGAGTCAGATAGAGGACTTGAATGATATGCACACGATGGATACACAACAAGCACAGGTCAGGAAACATGTCTGACAATTATGATCAAACTACATGAGAAACAATCAACACGACATCCAGAAAAAGCAAGGCAGAGTTCAGTGAAGCATGTCACAGGGTGATGAGCGATACATGACGACATGAGCATCAAGGCACCTGATGGGTCATTTTGTGTCGGACATGCTTGGGGGCCCAAATGCCAAGGGGTGCTACCGCACAACATGACGGGTTGACCCAACTTGAGAAGGGTGTCCACCCAAACAAATGGTTATGCGACAACTCATATAAATTAAAGGAAGGTGCACAAGTTAGAAATCAAGAATGAAGTTTTCTCAAGAAGAAGGACCATGAGTAGGCATGGTAATACAATGTAAAAAGGGTTGAACGAAAACATTTAAGGACTCTAATAATAAAAAATCCAATAATCCAAATACTTCATCATTTCTCTCGTTATTTGTTCATGTGGATTTTTTTCATCTTATAAATCAATTATATTCCAACGTATTAAATTATTAATTGAAAGTAGACATTCAAAATCATGACATCACTTGCTATAAAATTTTAGAAATTAGAAGGTTGAGTATAGCAATAAAATATTTAAAATGGAAATGTGTTTGAGCATAATGATGACAAAATAAAATTTTTTATTAGTAAATTAAGCTATTTTTCATAATGTGAAGCTCATTTATTTCAAATCATGTAAAATTAAGCATTTAGGAATGCGTGGCTTTGATTTTTTTTTTTTTTTAAAGGAAGGCATGTAAAATTAAATATTTGTTAATAGCTAGTGTTTGACGTTTTCAAATAGTGTGTGGATCTTTGCATGTAAGGTATTGTGTGGAGCATTGCATGTAAACTAGTGTTTAGAGCTTTCTGTGTGTGGATTTCCCACACAATGACAGCTCCACGCAAACAAAGCTTTGTACAAGTCTAGTAAATATTTTTAAGGTTAATTTCTTAGTGTGGATTGGGGAGCTAAGTAAGAAATGACTATTCATTTTACAAATTTCCACGCTGGTAATGGAATTATTGAAACTATAGCTTTAAGACTTTATTAAATTCATGAAATTAATCATATTTTTACTAGTTAATCATTTATTTCAAAGCATGTAAAATTAAGCTTTTAAGAACACATAACATTGATTTTTTTCTTTTTTTTGAAAGGAACGCATGTAAACTTAAGCATTCATTAAAACCTGGTGTTTAAATTTTTTAAGAAATGTGTGGAGATTTTCTTGTGTAGAGCTTTCCACACAAGCAAAGCTCCACAAAAGTCTAGCAAACATTTTTAAGGTTTATTTCTTAGCATGGGCTAGGAAACTAAGAGACAACTATTGCTTTTACAAATTTCCACACTGGTAATGGCATTATTAAAACTATAGATTTAACATTTTATTAAATTCATGAAATTAATCATATCCTTACTAGTTAATAATTTATTTCAAAGCATGTAAAATTAATCATTTAGGAACACGCGATGTTGATGTTTTTTTTCCTGAAAGGAAGACATGTAAACTTAAACATTCATTAATGCTTGCTCTTTAAATTTTTTAAACAACATGTAGAGCTTTTCTTGTGAATAAATTTCCACACAGTGTAAGATCCACATAAGCGTAGTAAATATCTTTAAGGTTTATTTCTTAGCTTAGGCTGTCAAACTAAGTAGGAGATGGCTATTAGTTTTACAAATTTCCATAGTGGTAATGGAATTATTGAAACTATAGCTTTAGATTTTATTAAATTCATGAAATTAATCATATTTTTACCAATTAATCATTTATTTCAAAGCATGAAAAATTAATCATTTAGGAACACGTGGCATTGATTTCTTTTCTTTTTTTCTGAAAGAAAGGCATAAAATTAAAAATTCATTAACACCTAGTGTTTAAAGTTTTTAAATAGTTTGTTAAGATCTACATAAAAATCACTGTGCAAAGGTTTACTTGTATAAAGCTTCTCGCATAGTGAAATTGCTGCATAAGCAAAGCTCCAGACAAATCTAGTAAATGTTTTTAAGGTTTATTTCTCAGTGTGGGCTGGGGAGCTAAGTAAGAAATGACTATTACTTTTACAAATTTCCACACTTGTAAACGAATTATTGAAACTATGTCTTTAACATCTTATTATATTGATGAGATTAATCATATTTTTACCAGTTAATCATTTATTTCAAAGCATGTAAAATTAAACATTTAGAAACATGTGGCATTGATTTTTTTTTTATTTTATCTTGAAAGGAATGATTATAAACTAAAAATTTTGTTAACACATGGTGTTTAAAATTTTAAATAGTGTGGAGAGATTTTCATTTAAAGGAGTGTGCAGAGCTTTTCTTGTGTGGAGCTTTCCACACAGTGAAAGCTCTACATAAGAAAATCTCTACACAAGTCTAATAAATATTTTAAGGGTTTATTTCTATTGATGATGCTGGACCCGCCAACACTCTAGGGGTCTCCCTGATATGTGGTCCTAATTATACCGCACACCATTTGGGATAGAAACCCCACCTAGAATATGGCCTGGTTGTTGGTTATCTTAGAGGTATGACTTGGTTTTAACTTTCAGCAAGAGAGAGGAGTGCAAATATGCCTTCAAAAAGCAAGGGGGTGTGTCAGGTGAGTAATTATATGTGTGTCCAATATATTTCACTACGGAGGGAGGAAAGGTAAGCCTCTAAGAGAGGGTATTAGTACCACCCTAGTAGAGACACACATGAACAAGAAGGATTTTTACAACATCAAGTGAAATAGTCCACACAGATGTGATGACCATTGCAACCAATGTAACAGGGAAGGTATGTTTAATATCTAGCGGAATAGTCCACGAGGATGTGATGACGATAATAAAAATTACAACACATTCTCAATATGATAAATACCAAAATAACCGAAATAGTTCAACTACTTTAGCATATATGATAGCAAACATGAATTACAAACATTCATGGAATAGTCTTAGAAATATCCATAATCCATGCATGAAGAACATGATGGCCCATAAGGATTCTTATATTAAGTAAAATTTCCAAGAAACATGTATATAATGAACACTAATAGCTCTAATAGTGGAGCATTGGAGCCACTCCTTGCTCCTCAAAATAAATATCTTATCTCTCTAATGCCTTGCGCAACGATCCAAGGTGAAAATTCCTTTGCTCTTACAATGAGGGTGTATATATAACAATGAGGAAGTGAAGCTTCACCTTCCTAATGAATATTAATCTACCCTCATGAATGTTTTACTTCCTATGACTTTTCAATTTTACATGAATCTTCATATTTCATACAAGTCCTTTGGAATTCCACTTTATAGAACATTTTCGAAGCATAATTGACATCATTAACCATAATGGTTTGGCATGTGACAACTCATGATATGACATGAAATGACACTTCTTCCATAGGTTGCTTAATGATGTGGCAATGATAAGCCACTATTACTAATGTGTGCTGCAGGTCTGCTTGAGAATGCTTTTCTTTCCACCTCCACATGGATTGGTGATAAACAATCTTCAGTGATCTCAAGTCTTGAATGGTGATGAGAAACTAATGTCCCTTCGATTTCTCTTGATTGGTCAACTTGCATACTTAGTTACAATAATGTATTTCAGCATGTTTCTCTCCTTCATCTCCTTCTTCATCATCTTTCTATGGCATGATAAGGTACCTACTTTTGCAATTCACTCATGATGATATGACATCAATCTGAAAACCCTCTAGTATAATATTGTGAATATTGATCCATTGATTGTGCCAGAACTGAGTGGAAATCTAGGAAAGAGGCTTAGTGACTACGTAGTTTCATAGTTCAAGAATTCAAGGGGAGCCTTGGGTGTTGAGACTATATAGTGCACAGCTTAGGTTGGGCTGAGGGACAAACTACACTATTTTGAAGATCAATGTGACAGGCTCGGGGGATGAGCACAGGGAGAGATCATTGCACATTTCTAGGAGACAAGGGAGTCTAGGCCATTGCATAATTACACAACTCAAGGGCTTAGGGGATGAGATTTAGGCTAGTGATTCTTCAATGCACATTTAGGGAAAAGACTGGAGAAGGAATTATGGAATTATGGGAGCCCAAATCAAGGTTTGAGCAATGAAACTACCCAATGCAATAGTCTTGGGAGGAAGAAACTACACATTGTGTAGTATTAAGAGGAAAGGTCACAACTAAAGGAATGAGAGTATGTTATGTACCATTTTAGTGTGGTTAGGTGAAGGTAGGTTTCTTGGTCGAGAAGCGTTTCATAAAATGACTAAGTGTGGAATTAGTGAAATTCATGTGAAAAATGATAATACTTTGAGTGTGATCATACACTTAGAATAATCGATAACACAATAACATAGATCATCCATGACACATGACAAATGCATTTCCCTCCATGCGACAACTTGTGACAAGTGCGACACTTGAGATACACTTTGCAACGACCATGATGACACTTGTGCGACAATGCTTAAAATTTTTGAAATGAGTGTGACAAATATTTACATGGTTAGAATAACTCATTTACACAAAGGTGACCTCTTGAAATTTCCAAAAGATGATTATATACATGATACGACAGCTAACATGTGAAAATATGACATTTTCCCTACCTTGTAAACGGGGCAAATACTCCTCAAGAAAACATAGAGAATGAGTTTCAAAGTTTTCAATGACAATGTACAAGCCCATGGATGGCTCTAAGATTGAGCATAGACCCAAATTTTGGAGGATGTTGTAGCAGCAACAATAATTTCTTAGCGTAGGATCCCAATTTAATCATTTCTTTCAAATATTGTATAATTAAGTATTTACGAACATGTGGAATTGAGATTTTCTTGTTTTTTCAAAGCAAGGGATGTAAACTTAAATATTCGTTAACACCTGTTGTTTAAAGTTTTTAAATAGTGTGGATATTTTCACATAATGAAAGCTTCACACAGTTCTTTTGAATATTTTTAAGGTTTAATTCTTAGCGTGGTCTGAGGAGATAAAAAAGAGATGACTATTACTTTTACAAATTTCCACACTGGTAATGGAATTATTGAAACTATAACTTTAATGTTTTATTCAATTCATGATATTAATCATAATTGTACAAACTAATCATTAATTTTAAAGTATCTAAGATTAAGCATTTAGGAACACATGGCATTGATTTTTTTCTTTGTTTTGAAAGGAAGGCATGTAAACTTATACATTTGTTAGCACCTAGTGTTTAAAGTTTTTAAACAATATGCAAAGATTTGTGTGTAAAGTAGTTTGTGAATTTTTTCTTGTGTGGGTCTTTTTACACAGTGAAAGCTCCACAAAAGTCTAGTAAATTTTTTTAAGGTTTATTTCTTTGCGTGGGCTTAGGAACTAAGTAACAAATGTCACACAATGGAACCACTTTCATCTACACTTCCGAACATTTGATTTTTTAGATCAATTTCATGTATTCCAGTTGTTGTATTACTTGATTATAGTGAGTACATGTGGCAATTAAAATACCTTTTGAAGCTTGTGTGGAAATCTTTCACTGCGTATAGATCTTTTCGCGAAGAACTTTCATTGTGGATAAAGAGTTTCTGCAGAGAGATGTATGCATTTGTTCTGTAGAGTTTTCTCTATAGTCCATACAATATTTAATCAATTAATTAGTGATAGTGATAGAGGCAGAGTCTGTTGCATTACAACTATTAATCTTGTTTTTATATATTCTTAAGTAAAAAATTCTGTTTATTTATTTATTATTATTATTAATATTATTATCTTGTATTTATTTATTATTATTTATTTGATGTTATTATATTTTTTTTATTATTTATGTTTTATTATTATTATTATCATCATCATCATTATCATTATTATTACTATTTATTATTATTATGGGGCATTACAATCACATTCACTAGGTAAAGAAGTTTGTTACATAACCAAAAGTGTTGGTATGTTTGTATCCCTACTATATAGTTAGGGGGAAGCATGGTTAGCATGGGAGGTTATGGTGTGGATCAAAAGATGATCTTTATAGTGTTGAGAATAGTATTGTCATTTTCCCTTGATGTCAAAGGGGAAGATAAGGAATTGGTGTTTTGGAGGAGGTTGACATCAATTCCAAAGAGAAATATTGTTGGAATTATGGATATTTTGTTGGCCTTGATGTGCACCTGGATGTTAACTTGGATCACGATATTATCCCATTCTGTCATCATGATATTTTCACGCAATGACACTCTTGTCACATTATTATACTATTGGTAAATGTGCATAAATGATGTTCCTAGCTAGGTCATGGATGGATGATGGCTCTTAATCATTACAGACAATTATTGATGATTCCACGAGAGTTGCAGAAGGTTACATAGGGTCTAGAACAATTGTAGGAGTATGAACATTATTTGTATATTATTGAATGTAAATAAAACTAAGGTAACATAGATGACTAGTTGAGGATGGTTTACTAAAGAGTACATAGGTTACTAAGGTGTCAAAAAGAATTATCAAGGTTTGAAAAAGTCCTAGAGGTGTTGAATAAAACATGATAGAAGCTAGAAGTAGTTTGACTAAGGATTAACTTGGTTTTGAGCTAGAAAATAGGATACCATAGGTATGTTAAGCATTAGGAGCATTATAATGTAGGTCTCCAATGCAACATGTGTCTTATAACATGCTTCCCTAAGTATAAGGCACATTACTGCCTATCAGCATAGAAAAATAAAAAACTCAATGAAAACCAAGGAATTTACCAAGGTACTTTTGTATGGAAGGTCGAGTAACATATTTTTTTATCTCATCAAAGATTAGCATCAAAAAATATCATGTATTTGGTTGTGGTATTGGCAATATAAAGTAGTTAAAAAAATGAAGCGAATTAGACTAGTTATCTGTGCATTTTTTATGAGTTATTTTTTATTTGTTTTGGAATAGGTATGCACTAGGGCACAAGAAGGAGTATTAAATATAATTACACAATGAGAGATCAGAAGGAGACTTGATTAGGATTCTTCATTGCTTGGTTTGTTCCTTAATATGTGAGGTCACTTGTACGTTGGGGTCAACTATAGTAAATTATTGAGAAATTTTTATATCTAAATGTCCTTATACATCTTGATCTAGTTTATGGTCTATATTGTTTTTAGTTCTCTATAGTGAAGCTTAATGTCGATGAACATTTTCTCACTAACCTATGATATTGCTCCAGATCTATTTTGTCTATGCAATAATGCCCAATGCACATATATAATTTGGGTTGACAGAAGATCTATGGAAAATAGCACACAAATTTAATTATTTATATTGTAAAGACTAATGATCATTGATGACTATAGAGCTATAGATCAAAGAGAAATCCAGTGGGTTATAACATCAAGTTTTTACTTAGTCAAGTGGACTTTAATTGATCTTGCTTTCCTTATATGCCTAAGTCTAATTGGATGAGATGGATTGGTGCCATGCTTCTATATGCTACCAACTTTTATGAAGATTTTTGGGATATGTATGTTGTTGTGGAGAGTATGGTATAGTGTTCATGCTATATGAGCGAACTTTATTGATTGTATAAGAGAGTAGTGTGATGTGTGCACTATTTATTCCTGGATGCATCGAGAATTCATTGCAAAGATAATTATTTGGTGTATGTTCGAGAAGGTTGTGACTTCTATTGTGACAATGTTTTGCACATATCTTCATATTCTCTTAACTTTGCATGCTAGAAATATTAAAATATCTAATACTAGTGAAGTTTTTTTGGTTGATTTACATGATATGACAATTGAAGGAATAGAGATCTAATGGAATATGCAAGAAAGAGGTTATTTGTATAACTCACTCTTATCTAGGAGTTAAATTAGTACATATAATAGAAGATCCTCTATGGAAATGAATTGAAGTGATCAAATAGTGGTGGTAGCAGGGACATAATGACTAACTTATATTGTTAACACGTTGATGATGTTTGTCTAGTTGGATGCCTATGATTACCCCTTTCTTGATAGTTCATATTATGCAGATAATGATTGCACTATTATTTGTTTGAGGGATTGATGAGGTTACTACTATATCTGACTTATCATTGCATTGAATTGATGAGCTAGTGTGTGTCATTGATAATAGGCATAATTGTTGTTATTTTCATGCTACGATGAAGTTTCTATTATTAATGAACAAAGAGATGTTTCACATGATGATAGATAGAAATATATATTGGTGATTGAGTTATGTTTCGATAAGTTGTTTGGTTATTAAAGAAATAATTGATAAACTGATTCATGTATAAACATTAGGGCTTGACATTGAGAATAGGATTTGACATTGTTGAGATTATTTGTGTTACTGATTATGAAGGATGTCTTGATTTGTTTAGCATTTGATGAGCTAGAGATTGATGGTATATTTTGTTGATCATATATTTATTGCAAAGAGTTTGGATATGATTGTACATTGAGAAGATTTATTGCAAAGAGGTTACTAGTATCTTGTTATTCAAATGAGAATATTATTGTATGTGGGTCCATTTTGAAAATTTGATGAATTCTGGCGTATTGATTTTGAGTTGTGGTTGAGTCATGTGATCTTGTATGAAATATTTCGAAAGGTCCACAGACGAACTGAGGGTTGGAGCCTTTAGCAAGGGAGTGTTAGCTTCCTTCTGGTGGTGGCCCATAGATTTTATGAGGGAGTAGTAGCTTCCTTATAGTGGTAGTTTGAGAAATAAGAGGAGGTTGTAGACTCTAGCAACTAGGAACTTGTGCACTGATAAGAGTCTCCGCCAGTGCAAGATGTAATTTTTTTATTTATAATAAGAAGAAGACAAAGACAACAACTGTGATGATTTTTCCCATTTGGGTTTTCCACCTAAAAATATAGTGTCCCTATGTGTTGATGTGTTGATGATATGTTTCATTCTTATGGTTTACATGCTCTTATGTTTAATGTTTCTCATGGTTTATTGAATATGGCTAGATATATTGCATAGTGTGCTACTAATGAAACTATGGTTCAAATAAATTTGAAAATGAAAGCATTAATTAAGTAAAATTTGATCTGGCATGAAATCTTCATTGACACGACTTCTTAGTACTTATAATAATATGAATTTATATCACTCTGATGCACCACCTCACTACCTATAACTATGACCGAGTGGCGCATATCCCTAGTACCTTCATAGGGACACTTTTCCCTTTATGACTTCAAGGAAATAAAAAAAAATGGAATGGGCATTATTGCATAGGGTTGTCCTTTCATTTTCCCAATGGCTGGTGAATTTGTGCATTCAAATAAGTCTACCCAATCAGATTAATTAATAACTCAATCATAATAGGGGTTTAATTTTCCTAGCTATAGTTGGTTTGGTATTGACTCAACGAATATTGGTGGCAACTTTTAAATGAAACAAGAAAAACCCAGTAATCTTCCTATATATTAGGGATCTGTAAGACAGTCCAACATTTAGTTTGTTAAATTAATTTATTTAGTTTTGTTAATTAAATTAATTAATTAATATCAATTATTAATTAGCGTCTCACCTAGTCATAATTTCTCCACACTTGTGTAATCCTCACTACTATGTTTAAAATAACATGAATAAATAAGGGACACTACAATTTCTAATTTTGTTTGGACATTTCACTTATACCAGTGCAATTCAATGCATATAATCCATGTGTCTACTTATATATATAGTAAAATTCCACCTGTACTTTTCCAATCATCACACCATGTATTAAAAAAGTATATGTCGAAACAGTTTGATAAAATCCATTAATCACTTAGTTTTTTATTAGAGAATTGAATATTTGGAGTTAAAAAAAATGGTTATGATAAAAATATACCTTCAATGGTAACCACTACATATACATGCTATATCCATTATTTAATAACCTTTTTACCCATCTCCTTTTTCCTCTCCTCATACATTTTTAACTTCAAAGCAGTCTATATAGGTGACAATTTCGTCCGCAAATTCGTCAGTTGAAAAGAAAAAAATAATCTAATTATTGACAATAGAAAAGGACAGTTTATGCATCTTGACGTTTGGATCATATCGACTCAGCATTCTTGGAAAGTATTTTTTCATCTCTGTCACTCCATTTCCTTCGCCAGTCAACATACACAAGTGTGATATTGATAGGGACATGAAAATTCAAAATTTAAATGTCGCATCGTTTGAGACGGAATATTGATGAAGAATGAACATCCCTTCTTTTGTTAAAATAATCCACTCCTAACATCTATTCCTTCCCATTTTGATGCCTTTGGTTGAAGAGGCTACTCCTATTCTTATAAATCTATTAAAAAAAGTATCAAAATATTTTACAAATTTAGCAAGGTCTGTCAATGACATTTATTGAGTTTTATAACTAGTTAAAACATATCATAAATAAGCCTCTTGAGAAAATACCTACCATGTATACTAAAGTCTAGTTGGAGTCGACCCATTCAAAACTACTCCACTTATGGCCAATTCTATTGAATGTACACATTAAAACATTTCTCTATTCAAGAATTTCTTCATAATTTTTGAAAAAAAATGTAACATGACGTTGTATATGTTGTGTTCACAATAAAGGCACATGAACTTATGTATTATTAGTTTCTAGATGACAAGACGTTATTATCTAGACTTCATCTTTGAAAATGGGGGCATTCAAATTTTTACCCTTAACAATCCTTAGGTAAGGAGAGAATTTTGAAGGCTTAAATGAAGTGGTTGTTCCCTTTCCTGGAATACCTCCATGGAAAAGGAGAATCATGTGTAGGGTTAAGTTCCTTTGAATTCTATAAATGACTAACATATAACCATCTTCCATATGCTTTCCAGAATGGACTAGTCATTGTTGATTCATAGGACCCTCCTCATCTCAAACCTTGGTCTCTATACCCCTAGGAAATAGTTTTCGAGATGAGTACTTTCACAAACATTTTCAATAAACCTTGAATATGGATTACCATCTCTAACAATTGTTAATTAATTTCATGTTCCCTCGTTTTATCATCATATCCCATATGAAAAAGAAAATAATGTTCCCAATGTCAGGTCTTCCACCTTTGGCTACCAATTCACTCCATCCAATATTTCTCCAATTACCCATGTGATTTTCAATCTATGAGCTAATTTGGATTTTAATAGTAACATTAATTACATGTGCAAAACAAAATGAAAAATTACACTACATAAATGAAATTAAGAAGGGAAAATATAACCAATTAATAATTGGTTCTTAATAATATAACTTTCTCCTCTTTCCATGTCAACATGCCATGTCACCTCACCATGTGCACTTAGTCATTGAGCTAAGATCCAACCACTTGGGTTTCAATGAATTAAAAGTTTTTTCCCATGAGAAGATGGTGAACATTGAAAAACAGGGCAAAGGGCCTAGAATTGGGAGAGAATAAAAATAGAAAAGGCTTGAAATTAAGTAAGGAAAGTGGTCCAATCTCACAGCGAATCTAGAGAGATAAAATCTCTAAAGAACAAAGGGCCAAGGAGGGGGATGGAAAACCAAAACCTAAAATAACACGTAAGAAAAAACAAAGAACATATAAAATGATGTCAATATTGAAAGAAGTTGCAAGAAATAAGTTAAATGAGTTTCTACCTAAATAAGAAATAACCATGAAGAGAAATGACCTATAAGAACACAAAGAGCCTCAATCTTTTGAGTTGTACCATAAGAGTTATGGCCCAGGTTTGCATGTTTTCCAAATTCCTTCCCTGATAGCTCGCAATTGTAGCTCCTAAGAAATTGATTCCACATTTTTAAATGTTATAATCGAATCCAAAATCCTTTGGTTAGTTGTGAAGTGGTATTCACCCCACTTATTTGTATTATAGCTTTGTGGTTAAACCTTTGCAGCCATGATTGTAGCTATGGGTTGTCAAATGTATGAACCTTTATGTCGATGTACCTTCTTCATTACTTGCCTTCTTGAAGACTATGTGAACAAAAAATTTCCAAGATTGGATTGATCCTTATAGTAGTGGGATGGCCATGAATACTACCAAGATACCCCTCATCAACGCTAATTACCTTCGCCATCTCCATGTCACATAGTTGATGAGAATACTCCGTGGAGAAACACTTATATTTTAAAAACAAAGAGAAATGAATAATTTAACATGTATTTCATGATATATGATTTTATATACCAACCTAGATCCATGTTAAATCTAGATATATTAAGTGACAAGAGGGATCAAATCTCTTAAGTTGCAAACCTCTTTTTCTAGTGCAAAACTTGAGGAAAGGTTTAATATTATTATTTAATATTAATTTTAATATTATTAATAATATATTATTAATACTATTAATATGAATGATATTAATAATATTTTCTTTCATAGATATTAACTTCTAAATAATGTGTAATGATTTTTCACCCATAGTAATAACAATATGGATAACATGCAAGTTGAGGAGTGTCAAAAAGTAGAGAATGAATATAAATAAACAACAAACAAAAATTCAATAGAGAAAGACAAAAGAAATGGAAAGTAATGAGTACCGATAATAAAGGAGCACACATAGAACACTACAATTAACCTGTGTGAGGCCTCTAAGATCATGAACAACTCCAAAGGATCATGTTAACATTTATACAATTGGGTGAATGCCTGCATAACAACATAAATGGAAACAACAATATGTTATTGATTTCAACTCTAGTTATTTTTTTAATTCAAGGCAAAGCTTAAGAGTACCATAAGAAGTAGCTACAATACATATTGAATATGGGCATTGAATATCTACTCTTAAGGGTGGGGGCCATTTGAATTTGTGATTGACACAAATAATAGTTGGAAAGATAATAAATAGAGTATGAATATCACATTAATTACATCACGATAATTCCAAAAACACTAAGCTTTTGGAAATTAGTAAGAAAATAACTCAAAGTCACATAGATTCCTTAACTCGAGGAAAAATGCATGAATACTTGTCAATTTATTATTTCAAGGGATAACTTTATTTTGTTGAGTTGATTGGATGATAAGCCAAGTTTACAATATTTGGTAAAATTAGTTAACAAAGAAAAAAAAGGTTGTTCGAACGTTTAAGGTAAAAATAATGGTTGTGTCACTTCCAAAGTGCAAAAATGTTTTAAAAAATGAAAAGTGGTCAAGGAAATTTATACAATTTAGAAAAAATCAATAGCTACAAAAAATATTTATTCTTCGTCTAAGATCCAATGCTATAATGCTTGACTCTTATTTCAATGATAAAATTTGCAATCTCAAAATAGTTTTCAAACCAACAACAAGCTCCTACACAAGAATAGAATTTAAAATGAAACAATAAAAAACAAGGATATGGAGTGTCACAATCATTTGATTCAATAAAATAATTAGATAGTGTTATCGTATTATGGTTAGCATGAACAAGAGTAGCCTAAAATGACAACATCAATCCATAACTATCATGAAACAACAATTGTAGAGATGTAAAAATAAAATCCAAATAAGAAAAAGAGAAATATATGTTGTAAACATCTTGTTTTTATTTAATTATATGTATATTAGATTTGCATGTCGTAATTTACAGTCATCAAACCCTCAAAGTAAGTTCAATATCTTATTTCACCAATTTCTTCCATCAACATGGTAATTGATGATCAAGCTAGTGGTGATGATTTGGTGGGGGCGATTTGAAAGGAGCTTCATGTTATGAAAAATATTCACATCAAGGACAACTTGTTGAAGATTTTTTCAAGGTGCAAAAGAGTAGGGGAAGAGAATTCAACACTCTAAGTGTTCACATTCTTTCAAATTTTCTCCAGTGAAAATGATATGATGTTTTGATTGATACGCATTAGTTATTTTGAATAAAGACTTAAAATATTACAGAGGGTAGTGAAAACCTTTATATACCTCCCATTAAAAATTCATGAAAGGTTATTCATTTTAAGTGGGTTAAATAATTTTATTATAGTCACCTATAACAATAGTCTAGGAAACTCAAGAAAATAGAGTAGCCTCTTTTTTTGATTGGTTCTCACTTGTCCCTTGAATCATGAAATAACAGTTTTACATAGAGTATTGAACATCCTTAAATATATCATTAAACAATTTTTTTTTTGAAGTGCTTAACTAATTTTATTACAATAACCTATAGGTGCACTTCATAAAACATAGGAAAACTCAGTGATTCGAGTGTTTTAATTAGTTCTCACCTATGTTATAGAATCAAAGTCTAGAATTTTCACAAGGTATAAATAATATATTTACCCACTTCCAATGTAAAATTCATCAAGGGATATTGAGGATATTATTTTCATAAAAAAAGAAAATTACAGACCCCCATTGATGCAGTAAAACAATTTGAGGAAACTAGATTGGAAATGTTTTAATGAATTCTTTAAGGACTTTAATGTCTCCCAATATTCAATGTTAGATAAGGGATAAAATCACAAAAAGTTGGGCATGCGATAAAATCACAAGAAGTTGGGTATGACTAAAAACTATTTTTTAGAAATAGTTTGTTGCATAGTGGCATGCAAATTTTTTTAACTCGGCATGGTTATAGACCTCGCTATTGTATGGTCCATTTTACATCTACATTCCATACATTATTTTCCATAAGCCATAACCTTCATGAAAAATCCATCCTTTTGATTTCCAACATGACTTATGCTTATCTAATTATATATAATTAGCTTCATTAAATTTGAAATGTGTCATATTATTGACTTTATGTTGATTTATGGTTTTTATTACTATTGCATATGTTATATATGGAGGTTAATGTTTTCCCCAAAGGCTAAGTGTAGGAAATCAAATCAATAAGACAATATTGTTATCCCTCATTCATTGCTTCCAACAAGCTTGAATATGATGGCTATTTTTAAGAGATTATGTTCCTTCAAAATATGCTACATGCTTTCAAAATATTTTAGAACAAATTTCATCAGTCAATGGATTGATTAAAAGGTTTAGTTAAAAAAAATCAATATAAAGTGAAATCTCTTCTAGAGGATTGCCAATCATCAAACTATAAACTATAGTTTGGAAGTAATAAAATTTTTGGTTCAATTTTCTTTATAAAATAGTTTTTATCTTGAGGGATTCACTGCATTTAGTTGCTTCAGGGTTTGGGCCTAGTTTGGAGCTACAATGCGTTAAGATTAATGTGTGACTTAGTAAATTCATTTATGTTTGTTGGAGATTGTTGAGATATTCTCTCAACCACAATACCTATGTTTGGATTAGTTGGATTTGACTCCAACTATATGAATGTATTGTATTTGACATTGAATATATGAAATAGTTTTATGGTGTCCAAATATAATTATTTGTTTTTATCAAAGATTATATTTAGGCATAACTCCCTTACAAGAGGGCCGAATAATATGTAGGTGTAATATATATATATATATAGATATATAGAGATTTTATGTGTGTTTTTATAATAGTGAGATTTTATGTGTGTTTTCTGTGGGACATGAAGTTGCATAGAGTCTATGGTCAGATAGTCGATTACACGAGCGTTTTTTTCACCATATGAGAGTTCACCTTTGTCCCAAAATTATAAAACATTTTATATGACCATCGCCCAATATGTCTCCTAAGATTTACATCAAGTTGTCTCACTTCTAGATTTAGTTTTGGCCTGCTTCGTTGTTCGCTTTGTTACTCTAATGAAAGACATGTATTGAAAGGGAACAACAAAATTGGTTTTGATGAACAACACATCTAGGAATGTGATTTTGTATTGTTTAATATGTGTTTGATTCCCTAATTATATTTTTGAGTACCATTTCCTCTTTCCTTCCCACATAAAATATTATTTGATTATGGAAGTGAGAGACATTGAACTCTTTGTTGCAGCTACACCCATGTTGATGAATTGCAAAATTTGGTCATAAATACCATGAAAACTACCCTAGAATGATATAGATGTAAAATAAATGTGACAAGAACAATAGATTTATCGAAATTCATGGTCATGGGATTTCACCTTCATCTCTTTTTATAGGTAGAGTTGGTCATCAAAGGCATATAAAAATATCAATAATTACATTTGGTTGAAGTGAATATATGGAGAAAGTGAAAAGGTAAAATTATTTTTTCGTAGTTTTGGTTATGTATGTGATATTTATTTTTATTTGTGAAATATGAACAACCATTCATGGAACATAGTAAGATAATTTAAACTATTTTTTCTTTTTCTATGTGGTGCAATAACATGTCATTGGTTTAATTGTGTCTATAGTTTATTACGACTTATGGTTTTTGGAAGATGCTGTGACCCAATAACAACAACATGTTATATGATTTGTTGTGTGTTTGTGAGTGTGTAAAGAGGTCAATTTGTATCATTGACTACTAGATATGTTTAATATCGACACTTCTTTCATATATAACTCATGAAAATAACATGGTGTATCTTCATAAAATGGGATTTTATTAATAGAATGATTTGACAATGAGGCAGCTTCTCTGCCAAAATGACTAGATGATAGTATGTTAAAATTATTTTTCCTACAAATATGCCAATGATGGTCAGAAGCAGTTGTATCTTAAATGGATCAAGTGGTAGCATGGAGTTGCTAGTGGAAAAATAGAATAGTCTATGGAATTTTAGATTGGATAGAAGTGTTAATAAAGACTAGACTATACAAAAAAATCAATGTGAAATATTTTATGTGACTTGATTATTATTATTTATAATGTAGGAAATAAAGGAGGGTGTTAGGATTAATGCTTACATTAGTAAATTAGTTTGGGTTTGTTGTATATTGTTGAGATATTGTCTCAACCATTATCTCCAAGTTTTGAATTAGTTGGATCTAACTCCAACAATACAAATGTATTATACTTGAGATTGAATATATGAAATAGTTTTAAGGTGTGAAAATAAAATTCTTTTCCAATGGAGGTTGAATACCCTTTATGTATGGATTTAATGGCTACTATTTTATTATCTTCTATTCATTTTATTTATATATATTTACTTTATTGCAACTTTCCTTTCTTGTTATTAGAGTAGTTTGCATTTAATTTACTATTTTCCTTGTAATAGAATTTCCATTTGTTTTATGTTAATTTGTTGCTTAGATCTTACAGCCTTAGAATTACCATGCTTCATTTTCTAAGGATGGTTGTTTCAATGTAGTTTGCAAATACAATGCAGGATGTGTTGCAAGTTTGTATGAATCCTAGGTTGACATTTTAATTGAGGAATTAAAAAGTCTTATTGCAATTATTTAGCCCATAAAAAATTATGAAGTTTAATAACTTTGATGGTTTTCATGATTCTTGGACTAGAAATCAATTGTCTATATTCAGCCTAGGTTTGGATAAAACTTATAAATTAAAAAAGTTCATGAATGAGCAAATCCTTCACTTCATTTATGGATAATTTTTAAAGTCACCAAATAAGATTTTTGATGTTTAATGTAAATTCAACAAAGTTGGAGTAATTTTGAATTTTTTGAAGAAAAAATTAAAATTTGAATGAAAATTTGATGAAGTTGGAGAAATATTGAAGTCACTAAAGAAGAAATTTGGAGTTCATAAAAAAAATAGTGAAGTGGAAAAAATTAGAAGAATTTTTGAAATCATGAGTGGACCATTTTAGGGACGTTTGAAGTGCATTTTGGGGATCATTGTTGAAAATGAAAAAAGGAAAACCTTGATTTAGTTTTCGCTTGAATTAAATTAGGAATAAAATTGTAATTCCACATCACAAGACAACTTGTACGAGTTAACTAAGTTAATTTGACTTAGTTGGCTCAGTTAGTTCGAGTTGAAGGTCTAACTTGAGTCATGTACAGTGTCTCCTACTTTCTCAGAGCCTTGGTTTAGCTTATTTTGAGTTGTAATTAATTAATTCAGTTTAACTAAGTTAAAGTGAGTCAAACTAGTTCCAGTTGGTGGAGGAACTAGTAGGAGGTTAGACAGTGGGGTGTTGCTTCATGTGTTCAACCAGTTAATTGATGCTTCACTCATAAATAACTCGTGCATGTTAGATCTAAGAGTTACCTAGTTGAGAATGGAGTTCAAGGGAATTTTACTATCAATTGTATAATCATATGAATTGTATAGGTTGTGCATGAAGTCAAAGGAAGGCCTATGCTGATTGCACAATTAATATCGAGGAATTTACCTAATTAATAGAGGGCTAATTCCAAAGGAAACAGTGCAAGGAAATAAGGACTTTGGCAAGAAGAAAATTGGTTAATTATTTTCCAAGGCTTGTCTAGGAAGTAGTGACACAGATACAAATAATGTAAAGGTTGCTCGGGGTTGAGAAAAGAATTGTAGTCTTCTCATATTTTATGACTAATGAAATATATAGATAGCATGGGTTTTTAGCTATGAATTTCTTTAAGAAATCATTATGTAATGTGTTTATTGAAATTCTTCTCTTGTATGCTTCATGATTTTTGGATTGATTAATTGTTTTCATTGATGAGTAGAGTAAATTCAAGTCTTTTATTTTAGAAAATGGCATAATCAGTTTGAATGTACAAGGAATTTATAGATCGTATTAGAGAATAACTAACTCTAGAAGAGGAGAACACGAGTTTTTCTTTTGCAAGTGAAATTGAATTTGTAATATCATTCTTCAGAGCGAGTAGGATGTTGTTCTACAAATTGGGACTTGAATATTCCCTTGAGGGTAGTTCAAACCATATTGCTTGGAAGGACAGGATTGAGGCATTTTTGGGAGACAATGGGCTGAAGGAATTCATAGATAATGATATTCCTAAGCCTCCAACAACAATTTATAAATATATGGAAAAGTGGAAGAAATGTTTTGCAAAGGTGAGAAGGATCATGTTACAAGGAGTTCGAGATCATGTTGTCCTGAACCTCCATGAGAAGGATACACCATATTCAATGAGGAAAGCCTTGATTGACTTGTTTTATAACATTAGTGACCACAAGAATCTGGCACTGAAGGACAACCTTCGGAAGATCAAGATGGAGAAGGGCAACACAATACCATAATACTTGAGCAGATTCACCCAATTTCGAGATGAGCTTGGGAGTGTCGGTACTACAGTTGTTGAAGATGATCTAATGATCCTAGCACTTCTAAGCCTTCCCAAGAGCTATCATAGCTACCAGGATTTGGTAAACGGGAGGGATTATTTACCAAAGTGGGAGCTCTTGTGGTTCAAGTTGGTGCAAGAAGAGATAAGGTAGAGCACCAGAGATGGGACCCCATCCAAGCATGATGATGAGGAGAAATATTCCTTAGCTGGAAAGGGAAAGAAAGAGAAGGCACAAATATTATAATTCAAAGGAGATTCTAGCGAGGGCAATAAGAAGTACTATGCCACGAAGTTTCCATACAAGAAGGCCAACAAGAAGTCCTCAGAAGGAGTAGCAGGAGAAGTTATTGCTTTATAATTCAAGTCAGATTTCAACCTCATTTCTTGCATGGTGAATTTGATGATGGATAGTGTGTGGTATATGTATAGGGGATCCTCATTCCATATGAGAGACAAAAATAATTTTTTTGTGACTTAGAGGAGAAGGACCTCTAAATGCGCATTGAAATGGGAGATGATGGAAGGTATAGCCTAAATGGCATCAATAGTGTTACATTTTAGAGCCTCTCACATTGAAATATTTCATATATGTTCTGTGTATAAAGAAGAATTTAGTTTCAGTTGATATGGCGAAGGACTATGGCGAGGATGTGATATGTAGCAAAGGAAAGGATTTTATTCGTCACATAGCCTTGGGAAAAGTGAAGAAGATCAGGGTTAGGGTGAAGAACCTGTAAATATTGCATTTAGGAGATTGTTCAGCATTCAACATAAAAGTAGAGAAAGTGTAGAGCCGATACATCGGTGAATTATGGCATAGAAGATTGGTTGATCTTCACCATGGAGCTTTGAAGATCATGTAGCAGATTTCTACAGGAATTCCCAAGGGTGCACTAGAGTAGAGAGATACATGAAAAGGGTGTACATTAAGGAAGTACACCAATCCACCTTTCATGATAAGGACAATTGAGCGCAAGAAATCGTTAAAAGAGTTCACTCATATGTGTGTCGACCATTCTTGACATTCTCTATAACCAAGCACATGTATTATGTCATATTTGTAGATGATTTCTCATGTAAGTGGTGGATTTGTAGATGATTTATAAATTTTGTGAATTTAAAGCATTTGTTGAGAAAGACACTAGTAGGAAAGTGGAGGCTATTAGGAGTGATAACAGTGGAGAATATTTGTTGAATGAATTCAAGAACTTTTGTGCATTAAAAGGCATTCAATGAGAGTTAATAGCACCCCATAACCCACAGTAGAATGGGGTGGCTAAAAGGAAGAACAAAGTATTGTGGGAGCTTCACAGGTGATGTTACATGATCGGGGCCTACCATTGCACTTATGGGCTGAAGCGTGCAACACAACTGTATATGTACAAAGCAACAGTCCTCATCAGATCTCAGGATGAGTACACGAGAAGAATAACTTTAGGTAAGAAACTAGATGTGGCACAGTTCAGAATCTTTTTTTCATTAGTTTACTGTCATTTTACCAAGGATGCAAGGAAAAATATAGATCCAGCAACTAAGTTAGGCATATTTATGTGGTACACTGATACACTTCACAACTATCAGGTGTACCTTCCATCTCACAGGATGATAGTGGTTCGTAGATATGTGAATTTTAGTGAAGAGAAGGCCATGAGATGTTCCCTTGAGAGGGTGCTTCAGTTTCATTCATATGATGATCTTTTAGCTCCAAAGGAAGAACCCTAGGATGATGTGGAGGAGCCACATGAAAAGGAGCAGAGAGTGGAAACACCCACTCATGCAGATACTTCAAGAGTTGGAAGGAATCACACCAGAGAAGCTAATAGATTGATGCATTATGCTAGAGATAATGTGGGAGCACCCACATCATAGCGCAGGCAGAGGAGGTCACCAGATTGATACAATGGCTAAATGGATCTGATAAGCAAGAGTTTAGAGATTTAGCCATCCTCGTTTGAGGAAGAAGTGAAACAAATATTATGGGTTTATTCCATGGTAGAGGAGTATGAATCCATTATCACAAACAATGTTTGGGAAGTGGTCTCATGACCAGCAAACAAGTGAGTGGTGAGTTCTAAATGGATTTATAAGGTAAAGTAAGAAGCATATGGGAGTGTTGAGAAACACAAGGCCATATTTATGGCGAGAGGGTTTTCTTAGGTGGAGGGTATTGATTACGAGGAGACCTTTGCTCTAGTAGCAAGGTACTCTTCAATCAGATCTATTCTAGCACTTTGAGTGCATATGGGATGGAAGACACATGAGATGGAGGTGAAGAATATATTCCTCAATGAAGTGATTAAGAAAGAGGTTTACATTGAGTAGTCAGAAGGGTTTGAGACCTTCAAAAAAGAGGTGCATGTGTTCATACTCAAGTGAGAATTGTATCAATTTAAATAAGCACCCTATGCTTGGTAAACCAATATCGACAGTTATTTCACTAGGTCGGGATTCACCAAAAGTGAAGCAGATGCAAACCTTTATGAGAAGTTGTTCAAATATTACAAGAAAATTCGAGATGGAGGACCTTGGGCTCATGCATTATTTCCTTGGTATGGAACTATGGAAAAGATATGAGGAATTATTTGTCTCTTAGTGGAACTACGGTAATGAGAAACTGAAGAAGTTCCACATGGAGAGCAGCAAACTCATGGAGACTCCTCTTATGGGTTCACTTATGTATTTTGTGAGCACACGACGAGACATATGTTTTGCAGTTAACCAGCTTAGTCATGTAATGGTTAATCCAACCAAACTCCATTGGAAGACAACTAAACATGTTTTGAGAACCTCAAAGGCACCACTTGGTTTAGTCCTTCGTAGAGACAGATAGAGGGAGTGAAGTTACAAGGCTTCATAGGTGCAAATCGGGTAGGGATTCCATCCAAAAGGAAGAGCACATTAAGGGGAATATTCAATATTGGGTTGGTAATAGTGTTTTGGTACAACCAGAAATAGAGATCAATTGCACTCAGTTCAACAAAAATAGAGTACATGGCTTCTAGTCAAGCATATTGTGAGGTTATCTGAACAAGTGAGGTCCTTATTTGATTATCTGGTCAATAAATGGATCCTATAGTGATTTACTATGACAAATAGAGGTGTATCAAACTCTCTAAGAATCTAGCTTTTCATGATTGGTCCAATCATCTTGAGATTTAGTATCACCATCTACGAGATTTTCTTCAAAGGAAAATCATGTTGCGAGAGTACATTCCTACTAAGTTAATTAGTTAAAATAGTTACAACTAATGGAGGAACTAGTAGAAAGTTAGGCAGTGGTGTGTTTCTTCATGTGTTCAACTAGTTAACTCATGATTCACTCATAAGTAACTCATGCATGTCAAATTGGAGAGTTACCCAGTTGAGATTAGAGTTCAAGGGCAATGTACTATTATTTGTATAGTCATCTCAATTGTACAGGTGGTGCATGAAGTCAAAGGAAGGCCTACAAGGATTGTGAAATTCATATTGAGAATAATTCCCAAAGAAATATTGCAATGAAAGAGGGACTTGGGAAAGAAAAAAATTGGTTAAGTATTTGCCAAGGCTTGTCTAGGAAACAGTGAGATAGATAGAGATATCACAAAGGTTTCTCGGGCCTGAGAAAAGCATTGTAATATTCTCATATTTTCTGGCTAGTGAAATATACAAATAGTAAGGGTTTCTAGTTGTGGCTTTCCCTAGGAAATCATTGTGTAATGTGTTGATTGAATTATTTCTCTTGTATGCATCATGAGCTCTCAATCGATTAATTGTTTCTGCTGATGAATAGAGTAGATTCAATTCTTTTGTTTTAGAACATAAGTAGTTTCAATCTACAAGGAATTTCCACAATCATGAATGGAGGTCTTTGGGTGAATCATTGGTGGAGACTCTCTAGTGTTTCACATATCGAGACTTTGTGAAAACCATTGATGTATTCTAATGGTTTTTGTGTGGAGACCATTAGGTGAATAATTAATGGAAACTTATAGTAAAGCCATTGATTAAGACTTTTGGGAAAACCATTAAAAAAATTCTAAGCCCTAATGGAAAATAAATTACAAACCATCAATGTAGAGGAATTAGTTGACCCCTCATGGGAAGAAATTGGTTAACCCATGATGAAAAGAAATTGATTGACCCCCCATGGAAATAAATTGATTGAGCCTAATGAGAGGAAATTGGTTATCCCATGATGAAAAGAAATTGATTGACACCCCATGGAAAGAAATTGATTAACCCCAATGGAAAAAAATTGGCTTACCACAATGGGAAGAAATCAAATCAACTTCAATGGAAGGTTTTTCATTGACCACTAATGTAGGATTTCACCAATTGTTGATGAAAGTTTTGCTAATTATTGACGAAAGGTTTTTCTTACTATTGATGAAGGCTTTTATTGAGTGTATACGAAGGAATTACGTGATCACTAATCATAGTTTTTTTTAGTTTGGTGATAGGGTTGATGACATAATTGAATCAAGGGTCAACAAGTGGAAATTAATACTACATTAATAGTCATTAGTTGTGCCACGTTGCTGATATTACTACATGAGTAAGATGTTGGTTAAAAAATAGAAGTTTGGATCCAACACTTGGTTAAGATGAGTGACTCTCTACTCCACAAGGATCCAAGCATCATTGTTGCTATAAATATCCCTACTAGAAAATGTAAGAGAACCAACACCTCCGTGAGGCATGAAAAGATGACAAATTGAGCACATGAACAAAGATAAAGCCAATACATTAAACTGGACCATCCTGTTGGACACCTAATATGCTAAGGGTTATGATGTGGAAGGTGAACCATCATATGGAGTTCAAAGGACCTTAGAAGATGATTGCTATATTCACACATTGTATTTATATCTAGCATCTATGTGAATAATAAAGTAATTTATGGTTATCTTTTATATCTAGTTGCACATTCCAACAATGGTATTAGAGAAAATCTTGCTCAAATACCTATGAGGTTTGCCTTGTTAAGTTTGTTAAATCTACTACTTTGAGCACTCTTGAAACCTTTGGTTGTTTCTGCTATTGCTCTAAAACTCTGACATGGTATCGGCACATGCTCTAACACTATGATACTCTAAGCTTTGCTCTACCATTGTTAGATCTCGAGGCTTATTTATTTATCATCAATGCATTTTATTTTTTTACAATCTAATATGGAGATATTACTCAAAGGTGTAGAATAGTGCATAGGAAGAAAACCAATTTTTATGGTGTTATGGACCCATTAATTCTATGAAGCCAATATTTTTGGTGTTATTGACCCATTAATGTGTGAGGGTTGTATATGCCCACCACTGGATAATATACTTGCTTAAATCCAACAATGGGTATATACATCCCCCACCCATTACTTGATCAATAGCACAGTTAATATTGGTTGTTGTTTCTTTTTTTCCTTTAGGGTATTATTCCTATAGTTTTAGAAGCATTGCACTTCTTAGGTGTTCAACTTAAAAGCAATGGTAACTTGCCAATGTTTTTTTGTAAATTTACTAGTGACATTTTATTGTAAATGGGTGCATTTTCAATTGAAACCAACACCTATTTTGAGTTCCAAGAATGGAGGGTCATTCTTTTTTTATCTTCATCCATTTTAATATTTTATAAACATGTTCATCCTCTCACTTTGTATGGGATAAGAGGGGGTTGAAAATTAGGCTTCTAGTTTTGAATCCCTATGCTTGAGCAAAAGTGATATCATCTTTTCACCTTGTATATGATAGGGGGAATTGATCATCAACTACCAATTTTCAAGAGCCTAAGCTAAAGAATCAATGAAAAACACAACCTCAAGCATGAACTAGAATCGTAGTTGCAAGCAAAGTCAAAGTAATGATGGTGATCTAGTTTACAGTGAAGAACTATATTTAGATTGAAGAATAAACAGTCATTGGAAAATCGATATAAAGGAAAGCATGGCAAAAAAGTTTAGGTTCTCTAAGGAATGGTGTAGTTGTCTCATAAATCTACATGAAAAAATGACATATGTAGGAAATAGAGAATAGGCTAGCCAAAGAAGAATGGAAATAATGTCCAAGAAGGTGTAAACATATTGATGGAGAAAACAAGAATCTCTTATAGTAATGTGAGTCATGAAAAAAATTACTAGCCATAAACTAACAACCATGATGGAAATATTTAAGGGTGGAAAAAGCATTTTAGTTTTCATAATGTGCTAGTTTTAATATTGCACATTGGAAGCAATGTATAGATACAAGAATTTAGACAAATTATAATGAATAGTGAGACATAATAGGAAAGATGCCGTGATAATATTTCTTTTGGGTGTTGATTCCAATTTTATTTATCTTTGTTATTTGGATAACCCGATTTATGCACGCATGTTCATGGTTTTGTTTAAATAAAGAGAATTTTGTCTAAATAAAGAGAATTTATTAAATTTATAAATAACTTTAAATTAGATATTTACTTAATATTTTAAGATTTTTCTCAAATACAAATTCATATAATTATCATGAAATCTGTATTTTTGTTATTTAAACGATTCTGTTTATGGAAGACTTTTGAAGCATTTTAATTTCTCAAATCTATAATTCCAATAAATCTGTCTAAATTATTAACACAATTAACCCAAAAACCGATTATGAAAACATAAAACTGCACAAATATCCGAAATGAACTTTCAGAACAGAATCATCTCCTGACCATCTTCCATCTCGAAAGCAAATACGTACTCCAAGTGCTGAAACGCAGTTTCCTTTGATTGGTTGATAGTATTATTGTTACATAATTGTTAACAACAATTGTTTCTCTGCATAATTCTCACTGTTATGTTTAAAAAGCATAATTCACACTTGATATTGAAAAAATTGAAAATTATGGAAAAAAGAGATGTCATTTATAAAGATCACAAAATAACCAATGACAAGACACTTTGGTTGATTGGCAAAATTAAATTTGTGTTGAGGTTCAAAATGATCGACGTCTAAATTTTCTGCGGGCAGATCGATCATTACTACGTGCAAATGAGGAGACATTCCTATTCCTACTTCTATTTCTGGGTGGATATGCATACCTCAGCTTTAGGGAAGGCGATTCTCTATCATTCTTAGCAAACCTGTACCCTTGTAACGCTTCCATAGCAGCTGCAGCACATTTAGGGTTTTCAAAATCCACAAAACACAGAACAACATTAACACTGGCCTCTCCTTCAACTTGGTTTGCGGATTCCTTGGATTTATTGACAATCCTAATTTCTTTGAAACCCTGGAAATGGCGAAATATGTGAGCCGCTTCTCTGCGACTGCAATCATTTGGAAGTCCTTCAACAAACAGTGTGTTAGGTGCATCTGCTGCTACGTCAACATTATCTGAACCACGAATTCGCAACTCACTACGATAATCATCATAATTATAAGGTGCAAGAGGGGCATATTGTTCTCTACTTTCTCTAGATGATCGAACCCCAACTGGGTTTGTGCCGCCTGTCTCCCCAATTCGGGGATCTTCCCTGCGACGAGTAGCATAAGTGGAGGTACCAGACAACACAGGATCATGATGACCGTGCCTCCCAATTAGAAGCTGGTCATCATATTCGTATTCACTGCGAGGCCGCTTGGCCGCCAAATATGTGCTCTCCATTTCTCTGTTTTTTGAATCTCCTAAACACTCTGAAAGAACCGTTGCAACTCAATGCAATAGTACAGGCAGCCCACTGAAAAATAGGGTCAAAAAGAGACTCAGTGAAGCAAAAACCTGAATTAATTTCTGGGCTTTGGTTGCCGAAGCATAAGAATGACCTCAGTTGTAAGTTTTGTTGTGATCACGTTATAGATATATAGGTAAATGAAACAGGTGATGAGGAGGGTCGATCAATTACTTATAGTTGTTTTACTGCCCGGAAGAGAATGCATGCAGGTCGGCCTACCTCAAATGTTACCACCGGTCGGTTTTAGGAGTAGTGTTTTTTTCTCTTAGCCCAGTAACAGGTTATATTATAAGCCATCTTATAAGTATATTAGAATTCACAAGTCACAAAGCCAATACAACAATATTCACAGGCACTAAGTAATATAAAACAAGTTCAGCAGTGTTTTTTCTCTTAGCCCAGGTTATCCTATAAGTCATCCTATAAGTATATTAGAATTCACAAGACACAAAGCCAATACAACAACATTCACATGAAAACAAGTTCCATCACCAACTCTAGCCTTTGGAGTTTTGGTGTTTGGAATATATTTGCAAATAGTCCCATCTGTAGTAAGTCATTACAACAATGCTTATCATGTCAACATGGGTAGAGAAGGAAACAACTATTCCTACCATGTAAGATAATCCCAAATTTTTTTGTAAGACTTAAAATCAAAGATTTAAATTATTTTCAATGTAGTTATGTCATTCTTTGCTTTTTAGTTAAATTAATTAAAGAAAAAAATATCATAGAACAAGTATCATCTTAAATGACTTAAGGTTTTCTGAGTATGTTGTATTAATATGTTATGGCATTGGCTCATAGTTTGTAACAAATTTTGCTTAAAGTTTGAGAATCTCCATGGTAAAGAGTGGGTGAATCTCCATAATTAGGAATCTTGTTACCTTATTTTTATAATAATAATAATAATAGTAGTTTAATTAATTTTTATGGTTATTTTTAACTAAAAAGCTTAAGTGATTACTATATGTGTTTTAATTAGTATAGTTTATGTTTTAATGTATGGCATGGTTGGAAAGATAAGGGTATTTGTTTTTCTTAGCAAAAGATTTGTTGTTGGAATTTAAATTTCTTACTTTTATATGGACAAGTCTATATGCATCTTTTAGAATACATCATTGAAGAGTCATCAGAATGGACTTCACTTGTGTTTGTGCTTTATGCAGGGTTGTAATATGTTAAGAGAGGCACGTGTGCATTTTAAATATGTTTTTGTCACTAGACTTGCAATTGTGCTTGTGATGATTATATAGGTGGCATTGGAATGAATTGTAGCTTTTAGCCATATGTGTTGCGTGGATTGTAGATATGGATGGTTATATTACTATTCCTTCTAGTTGCATTTTCAATTACATATCCAAATAAAGGGATTTGGGGTTTTTGTTCATACGTTGTTTTTCATGTTGGTGGTTTTTCCTTGCTAGCTTTATGAGTGGTTTCCTATGCTTTAATAGACTAATGTGCAAGAGGTAGTGTTTTGCTCACTAGTTGAGTGGTGCGGCCCTTTAGATCTAGTTGTTGGGCCAAGCATAGGTGCAGAGAGTATGGCTGCAGAGAAAAGGAAGGAGGCAGCCAAATAGGCTACCCAGAAGAAGAAAGATGTCGCAAAAAAGGAGGAGCGCACTACCAAGGAGAAGGTAGAGCAGGAGCAGCGCGAGACCCAGAAAGGTGACAAGTCACCTTCGATAACAACATAAACTGAAACAGGGTAAGGCGACGAGGGCGAGAAAGAGCGAGAATTGGAATAGCAAGTTGGATCAAGGAAAAGGAAGAAAGCTCATAAAACATAGGTTGACCCCCTAGTGCTCATAGAAAGTGATCTCGATGAGATAGGAGATAATGTAAGGGATATTGCCACTGAAGTACCACAACATTGGGAACAATAATACATACAAACTTTGGGAGGAGTCCATTAACATCTTTGGAAATTGCGGCTCCAAGAAACCAAGGTCCATACGAATGTCAAAAAAGTCAATGACACAGTAGGAAGCTCGGCGTAAGGACAAACTACCGGCACGGAGATAATTTTGTGGCCATCGATCGATGTGCGAGTCTTTCGCTTGCCTACAGGTTTAGTGCATGTGGACACTGAGGAACAACATGCCCTTCTTGATAGAGTACCAAAGATGGGCCTGAATCTTGTTGAGATGCAACTAGAGTCATTGCATGCAGTATTATAGGGAGTCGTGGAGGAGATTCACCTTCAAGAACAACAATCACATAGTGTTGTCAATAAGATGAACATTAATAATCAGTAGTTGGTCACTGAGAAGACATAGATTTTGGAAGAAAAGGTGGCACTCGAGGCACATAGTTCACAATTGGAGTCATTGGTCATGGAGGCATGCAAAACCGTTCATGAGCTTCATATTCCTCAAGATGTGCAACCAGAAGCGAAGGTGAGGAAGTTAGCTACTGGAGCACACAAAGTAAAGGAAGAAGTTAACCAAGTTCAATTTGAACTCAACATAAAGATCACTGAGCTGCAATTGAAGTTGTAGCTATTAACTTCCCCACAGGTCTAGGAGTAGTGTGAAGTCATGATCATGGAAGGCCTGGCTACTCTGGATGCCACAGTTGCAGACTTCACATCAGTATTTGTGCAAGCCATGGAGTTTGTCACTAATCTATAGGAGGATCCAAACGTGCAGATACTAAATACTGAGATTAGGGAGTTGTAGAAGCAATATGATGAATTCAGGGCAACGACATGCTCCATTGCACCATTGCAGCACCTAGTCAAGTTGTAGGAGGGGAAGAAACTCCTCACACAGGTAGAAGTAGATCAGAAAAAGAAGGCCTTTCTTAAGGTCATGTTAGAGCCTTGGTTGGAAGAAGCTTATCAAATCTCAATAAATATTCTAGATAATCTCAAGGGCTTGTAGCAGACATAGCAAATGATGAGGTTTCCTGCAAAAGGACAAGCTACAAAGCAGCTAGTCGAAGAAGTTGAGAAGGCAGCTATGCAGAGAGCTGCCGAGGTTGTAGTAGTTCAGGTGGAGCTCGAGGATCTTCGCAAAAAGTTCACCATGCAAGCCAAGTGACTCGAGGGTGAGTCACGATCTTTGTGTTGGGGGCCTGTTGGGATGGGGTCCCTTGGGTAAGTTTTGGGGTTAAAAACCCAAGTTTTGATGTAATTTTTGTAAAGTATCCATGATTTTTGAATGTGGAGCACGTAGATAATTAGGAGTAAAAGAGGTTTTAGCCCCTTATTTATGTAAAGATGGGTCGGCCTTGAGATCCACCCATGGTCCATGAACCATGGGATTGTATGAATAGGTGTGTCTTAGAGAGTCTAAGGCAGATATCAGAGGTATGTAAAGGGTGAATAGAAGATAGCGAAGAGAAGTGGGCTAGATATAGGAGAAAGGCTCTGCAACTGAGTGTGTAGAGGCCTAGATAGAGTCTGCAACTGAGTGCGTAGACCCCTACAGCTGAGTGCACAGGGTAGTTTTGAGTTTATAAATATTAATTGAAGATCAATAAAGAATATTATCAGAGAATTCCTATGTTTATATATTTACTTCTATTTATTTATGATTGTTATATATGTTGTTCATGAATAATATGTTTATGAAATACTGATTTAATGATGCACGATTATGTTGAATAATTGTTAGAGGAGGACGATTCTATTGAATAATTGCTAGAGGAGGTACGTAAGCATGTTTATGTAATTCCGCGAAGACTTTGATGAATTATCTAATATGTATTAATAATCTGAGCTTATCGACGCAAGCCCTAGTGTAAAGTAATTTTTTGATGTTTGTAAGTGGATAAATAGACTATTAAGGGTTCGCAAAGACCGATCGTGGACCTTTACGAAGGTCTTAAGGCTATTTTAGTAGAGTCGTAGTATTGAGCCCTAGGGCTTATAGATCTGCGTGAAGGTAGATATAGGGCATTAAAAAACATCAAACTCATCTCTCGATGCAGAAACTTGGTTCTTGCATCCCATACTACTTCAGGAAAGATTATGGTGTGTCCTATATTTGTTGGCTTAGGGGGTCTGACCTAGGTTCAGAGTTAACTGTGCCAACCAAAAAATCCCTACACTATTAACCCTTTCGGAAACAACCTATGTAGCACAGGCTGCAATCTCACCCACCCGAAGCAGTATGGGGGGGTGTAAAAACCATGTTTCTACATCAAGAGGCAAGTGTGATGTCCTTTAATACCCTAGATATGCCTTTGCGCAAATCTATAAGATCCCGAGGGCTCAGTACTGCGACTCTACTAAAACGGCCTAAATACCTTCACGAAGGTCCATGATCGGTCTTTGCATGCCCTTAACAGACTGTTTATTCACTTACGCGGATCAAAGAATTACTCTAGAATAGGGCTCGCCTAGATAAACTCATATTATTAATACACATTAGATAATTCATCAAAGTCTTTGTGGAATTACATAAACATGCTTGCGTACCTCTTCTAACAATTATTCAATAGAATCATCCATCATTAGATCAATATTTCATAAACATATTATTCATCCACAACATATATCACAATCATATATAAACTAAAGGAAATAGATAAACACGTGAATTCTCTGATAATATTCTTTATTGATCTTCAGTTAGGATTTACAGACTGAAAACTACCCTACGCACTCAACTGCAAGGGTCCGCGCACTCAGTTGTGGACTCTATCTAGGCCTCTGCACATTGACCCATCTACGTTATCTTCTATTGACCCATTACATACCTCTCTGATATCTGCCTTAGACTTTCTAAGACACACCTATTTATATAATCCCATTGTCTATGGACCATGGTTGGATCTCAAAGCCAACGCATCTTTACATAAACAAGGGGATAAAACCCTTTTTACTCCTAACGATTTATATGCTCTACATCCACAAATCGCGGATACTTTACAACAATTACATCAAAACTTCGGATTTTAACCCCAAAACTATCCGAGGGAACCCCATCCCAATACTAATCAAGCATATTGTGAGGCTATCAGAATGAGGAAGATCCTTATTGGGTTATTTGGTCAGAAAATGGATCCTATAGTGATTTATTATGACAAATAGAGTTGTATCAAACTCTCTCAGAATCTAGTTTTTCATAATCGATCCAATCATATCAACATTCAATATCACCATCTACGAGATTTTGTTCAAAGGAGAATCATGTTGCCAGAGTACATTCCTACAAAGGAATATGATGCATACATCTTGAATAAGGCACTATTAAGAGGAAAATTTGAGTTCCATAGAAACAGGATTGGGGTATTTAATAATCCCTTTCTTGTTGAGATGGAGTGTTGAAAATGAAACAAGAAAAATCCTCATTTAATTTTTCCTTGGATTAAATTAGGAATAAAATTGTAATTCCACATCACAAGACAACTTTTACGAGTTAACTAAGTTAATTTGACTTAGTTGGATCAATTTATTCAAGTTGATGGTCTAACTTGAGTCATGTAGAGTGTCTCCTAACTTATAAGGGCAGTGGTTGAGTGTATTTTGATTTGTAATTAATTAATTCAGTCTAACTGAGTTAAAATCAATTAAAATACTTCCAACTAATGGAGGAACTAGTAGGAGGTTAGGCAGTGGGGTGTTGCTCTATGTGTTCAACTAGTTAACTGATGGTTCACTCATAAGTAACTCATGCATGTCAAATTTGAGAGTTAACTAGTTGAGATTAGAATTCAAGAGCAGTGTACTATTATTTGTACAATCGTCTGAATTGTACAGGTGGTGCATGCAATCACACGAAGGCGTGTGAGGATTGTGAAATTCATATTGAGGAATTTCCCTCATTAATAGGGGGATAATTCCCAAATAGATAATGTAATAAAATAGGGACTTGGGAAAGCAAAAAATTGGTTAAGTATTGGCCAAGGCTTGTGAGACAGATAGACATAGCACAAAGGTTTCTCGAGCTTGAGAAAAGCATTGTAATCTTCTCATATTTTCTAGCTAATGCAATATATGTATAGCAAGGGTTTTTAGTCATGGGTTTCCCTAGGAAATCATTGTGCAATGTGTTGATTGAATTATATCTCTTGAAGACAATCTCATTGTGTAATTGTGTAATGTTTTGATTGAATACAATGGAAGACAATCTCACACAATTGAAAAGAGAAACGTTGGGTTCTTATAATCGAAAATGACATGGCTAGGGAATGCATGGTGAGTTTAAAGAGCTCATGTGATGAATTGTTTGATGTAAGTAAGGTCATGGCATTTTACATGACACGACACTTTGGCTAATTGGCATGTGTTGAGGTTCAAAATGATCAACATCTGAATTTGCAGTGGGTAGATCGATCATTACTGCATGTAAATGAGGAGACATTCCTATTCCTACTTCTATTTCTGGGTGGATATGCATACCACAACTTTAGGGAAGGTGATTCTCTATCATTCTTTGCAAACTTGTACCCTTGTAACACTTCCATAGCAGCTGAAGCACATTTAGGGTTTTCAAAATCCACAAAACATAGAACAACATTAACACTGGCCTTTTCTTCGGCTTGAGATTCGGATTCCTTAGATTTATTAAGAATCCTAATTTCTTTGAAACCCTCGAAATGGAAAAATATGTGAGCCGAGCCGCTTCTCTGTGACTACAATCATTTCGAATTCCCTCAACAAATAGTGTGTTAGGTGCATTTAGTGCAACCTCAACATTATCTGAACCATGAATTGGCAACTCACTATGATAATCATCATAATTATAAGGTGAAAGAGGCACATATTGTTCTCTACTTTCTCTAAATGATTGGACCCCAACTGGGTTTGTGGTTCCTCTCTCCCTAATTCGGGGGTCTTCCCAGCGATGAGTAGCATAAGCAGAGGTACCAGACAACAAAAGATCATGATGACCATGCCTCCCAATTAGAAGGTCGTCATCATCTTCGTATTCACTGCGAGGCCGCTTGGCCACCGCAGACCTCTGCAACTGCCTCGCCCTCTCTGGAATTTTTGCGCTTAAATATGTGCTGTCCATTCCTCTGTTTTTTGGAATCTCCTAAACGCTCTGAAAGAACTGTTGCAACGCAGTGCAATAGTACAGGGAGCCCACTAAAAAATAGGGTCAAAAAGAGACTCCGCGAAGCAAACACCCGAATAAATTTTTGGGCTTTGGTGGGCGAAGCATAAGAATGACCTTAGTCGTAAGTTCTGTTGTGATCACATTGTAAATATATAGGTAATTGAAACAAGTGATGGGGAGGGTTGATCGATTACATATAGTTGTTTTACTCCCTTGAAGAGAATGCATGCAGGTCAGCCTATCTCAAATGTTACCACCTGTCGGCTTGAGCAGTTGTGTTTCTCTCTCTTAGCCCAGTACGAGGTCATTTTATAAGTCATCCTATAAGTATATTAGTAGAATTCACTAGGCACAAAGCCAGCCCAACAACATTTATAGGCACTAAGTAATATGAAAGTAGGTTCCATCACCAATTTCAATCTCTAGATTTTTGGTGTTTGGAATCTATCTGCAAATAGTCTCACTAGAATTAATCCATTATAATAATGCTCATCATGTCAACATGGGTGGAGAAGAAAACAACTATTCATACCACCTAAGATAATCCCAATTACTTTTTTGTAAGACTTAAAATCAAAGATTGAAATTTATTTTCCATTTAGTTATGGCATTCTTTCTCTTTTAATTAAATTAATTAAAAGAAAAAAATATCATATGAACAAGTGTCATCTTAAATGAGTTAACGTTTTTTGAGTATGTTGTATTAGTACATTATGGCATTGGCTCATGGTATTGTAATAAAAAAAAATTATAGCTTGAGAATATCCATGGTAAAGAGTAGGTGAATCTCCTTAATTAAGAATTGTGTTACCTTTTTTTCATAATAACAAGAATCATAATTATTTAATTAATTTTTATGGTTAATTTTTAACTAAAAAACTTGACCTTATCATTATATGTGTTTTAGATAGTATAATTTATGTTTTAATGTATGGCAATAGTTGGTAAGATAAGGGTATTTATTTTTCTTAGCAAAAGATTTGTTGTTAGAGTTTAGATTTCTTACTTTTATATGGGAAAGTATATATGCATGTTTTAGAATACATCATGGGAGAGTCATAGAAATGGACTTCAGTTGTGTTTGTTCTTTATGCGGGGTTGTATTATGTTATGAGATGCATGTGTGCATTCGTTCTTGTCACTACTAGACTTGGAATTGTGCTTGTGATGATTACATGGGTGGCACTGGAATGCATTGTAACTTTTACTCATATGTGTTGCTTGTTTTGTAGACATGGGTTATATTACTATTCCTTCTAGTTGCATTTTCAAATAACATCTATAGGTAGAGAGATTTGGGTTTTTTGTTCATAGGTTGCTTTTCATGTTGGTGGTTTTTCATTGCTAGCTTTATGAGTGGTTTCCTATGCTTTTGTTGTAGTGACATTTTATGTTTCCATCTTCCTAGTAATGGACTTGAACTATTTTTCATGTTGGTGGTTTTTCATTGCTAGCTTTATGAGTGGTTTCCTATGCTTTTGATGTAGTGACATTTTATGTTTCCATCTTCCTAGTAATGGACTTGAACTTTCACTTTACAATTTTGCTTGTATGGATTAGATTTTAGGTCCACATTTGGGTTTTTGATAAAAAAGGATTGTAAAAGTGAAATCTAAAGGAAAATATGTGTGATTTATTGAATTGGTGATTACTTCCTATTTTGAAAGGGAAATTAAAGTGTTTAATAACTTGATTACAACCTTTAAAGGGAATGGGCAATCACAACCTTTAGAGGGAGTGAATTTACAATCATGGAGATAAATGGAGTTGAGTCACATTTGCAAAGACAAAGGAAATTGAATTCATAAAGGGAAAGGTTAAGTGTGCATCCAAAGGAAAAGGATCATTGTGCTTATGGAGAGAAAGGTAATTACACTCATGGAGATGAAGGGTGATAGTGCTCACAAAGATGAATGTGGTCACACTCATAGACACAAAGGGTGATCACACTTGTTGAGGTGAATATGATCTCACTCATAGAGATGAAATTAATTACACTTGTAAAGAGGAGGACAAACAATCACCATTTTCGGTAAATTAAATATTTGGCAATGTAAAGGGAATTTTTTTTTTCATTTAAAGAATCTCAAATGGAATTTAGAAAGCCATAACATAACTTATAAATTCCTCTTGATTAGAAAGAAAGGGGCATTGTCCCTTGGTTGTAGTGTCTTGGTTATTGATTATGTGAGGGAGGATAACATATTCAAACATAGAGTTTCCTTCAAGAATCTTGGATATGTTTTGAATGATTTCTTTGAGATATTTTTAGTGAATAAACAAAGACCCAAAGGGAATTGAAGCTAGCTCAAACTATGATAATTGTTTTTATTTTGACTAAAGATCACAAGCTAAGATAGAGGATGGAACTTTTTTAACAATGACTTTGTGCATGTGAGCGATTTTTCTTTCTTTATAAGAATTAATAAAGTACAATAAAAACTATATAAATGTCAAAGATCTTCCAAAGTGGGTTTGATATCCTAGGTAAACATATGTATCAATTTATTTTGGTTAGTTGGGCATTTTAAATTCATCTTATTATATTTTCACCATTAAATAGTTAAAAACACAACTACTAATTTTGACCAACCAACAACAAATTTTATTTAAAGATCTATTGTGATAAGTTGTTTAGTGGGATATCTATAAAAAATAATGAACCATATTAGTATAAAATTGTATTTAAATATTTATTGTGACAAGTTGTTTAGTGGGATATTTATAACAAGTTATAAATCATATTCATATGAAACAAAATTTCATCATGGCTATAAGGGATCATTTTGAGTTGAACAATTACAACACTAAATAATTTGGATGAAGATGGAGAGCTCTTATACAAGACACTAAGATTGGAAAAAATGAACAATCTCAAGATCTAGTGAATGAGAAGAATCAAGAATATAGCTAATGAGCCTAGACTATTAAATCTAAAAAATTAGATGTCCTTATTGTGTTTCATGTGGCACATGTAAAAAATGAATAAAACATTGAGTTGTTGGTTGTTGTAATGGTTCCCAAGAAAAATGAATGAAGGATACAACCTAAAAATCCAGTTATAAAGATGAAAATATTGAACATGAAAAGAAGCCCAAAATAGAAAGATCAAATCCGAGTAAGAAGAAGGCATAAAAAAAAGGCACCTTTCAAGTGGATTTAAAAGTAGACATCAATCCATATGTGGCTAAGATTGATGTTCTCACATTAAAAATTAATTGTTACAATAGTTATAAGTCTATGAAGTCTATTTTAGCATGTATGAAGTGAGTTAAGCATATAAGTCTATTTTGCTAATTTAAAGAAGGAAAGCCATGATTTGGCATGTTGGGTAAAATTAGTTGGTCACTTGAAGACTCAAATTTGAACATAATAGGTGGCAATTTTACCATATTGAATATGAGGATGGAGCAATTTTACCTTAATAGGTGGCAATTTTACCACATAATTGTGTAAGAGAGCAATTAATTTATATAAAAATTTCAAATTATTCTAAACAAAAGTGCAACTTGAAAAAGATAAAGATTGATTATCTTTTTTATATTAAAAAAAATAAATAATAAAAAAAAAATATATTTTTTCGCAATCAAATTAATATTATCTTGTAATTAGTAAAAAATCTTCCCATAAAAAATGCAAGACTATCCAAGCCACCATCTATAACCATTCATAGTTGTAATAATTAAAACAAAATTCTAATTTTTTATTTCACTTTTTCCCAAACATGCGAGGAAAAAAAAAAAACAAAAAATTATTTGAAATTTATAAATGATAAAATTTTTAATATGTAATTTTCTTTTCAATATTGATTTCCCTAATTTAAAAAATTCCAATTTTTATTTATAAATATTTAGAAGGCATTTTAAAAAAATAGAATAGTTAAATGTAACTTATATCTCGCAAACCTTAACTCTTTTCTTATTTTATTTTTATATCAATATGATTTTACCCTCTTCACCTTTTCAAAATGAAAATTATTTTTCCGGAAAAAATAAATATCTATTAAATTGGGATCTCTTATGATATACATGTGACTCTAAAAAAAAATTGCTTTCACAATGATCACCAAAAAGTAATGGTAAACATGCATTCGTGTGTTTTTTAACATATACATGTGACTCTTAAAAAAACTTCTTTCACAATGATCACTAAATAGTAATGGTAAACATGCATTCCTGTGTTTTTTAACATCATGGTGACTCTAATTTCAAAAAAACATTCTTGATTTCATAATAATGACACATTTATGTGCTTCATAGTGTATTGCTTGGTTATTTTTTTGCCAAATTTTTTAGAAGGCAACTATGTTGTAGGATGTAATGCAAAGTAAATGATTCAAAATTAAGTTAAAAAATAAAAAATAATAATTAATATTTGATTCAGTTAGAAGTAGATTAATAAATAGATAAATTCTTTGCATCCATGTATTTATAGTTCCGTCGTTTGCACATGCATGCCATATACATTTTCTTAGTTTGAGACTTTTGTAATACTACTTATCTTCCCATTTGTATTTCCATGGTATATGGAACGTATTGCTAATGTTAATTCAAATTTTTCGATATTTAATAAAAGACCGTTAGTAAAAATATTACCTTATAAAAGCTTACAGAACTTAGTTATTAATGTAATCATCGTGCCCAACACAATGTGAATTTTTAGATGATATAAATTTTTAGATGATATCAATTACTTCTTGATTCGAATCCCAGATTGAAAGTAACATTTAAAAGACATTTCAACCCTGCTAACCCTCTCTTTATTTTTTATAACAATTCTGCCATATAGGATGCATCGAGAATATATATAACAATGTCATGTATTATTATTATTATGTATTTAAATAATTTATATCATATGTTATTGTGCATTAATTAAATGTGTTATATATATATATATATGAATGTTTCTCATGTATCAGGATTCATGTTAGGTATTGAGGTATTGTTCAATAATATAGACGATCATAGACTTCTTAAGCTAGCTTTAAATTCCAGCCAAAACCACCTAAGGCTCAATGAGGTGTGGCATAAAGACACAAGTGCCTCATTAAACTATTGGGAGATCAATGAGAATGATGCATTGCAAAACATTAACAACATTAAAGATATTTTTACTTCTAAGTTCAAAGAAAAAATGTGGTGTGAGAAAGATTTAGTGGCTAAAAAGAAATTAAGTTATTATAAGAAGGTCATCAACCCCGCCCTAGAAGATCAAAAGTATCTCTCTATTTTAACTAGCTCAAAGAAGAAAATTAATATATCAAAGATTAGAATGAATTCTCATGAGCTCCATAGTGAAACAAGTCGTTGGGCAGTTCCTAAAACACCATGCATGGAAATGATGTGCCATATATGTGA
Source organism: Pinus taeda (assembly GCA_000404065.3). NCBI lineage: Eukaryota > Viridiplantae > Streptophyta > Pinopsida > Pinales > Pinaceae > Pinus > Pinus taeda. The sequence continues at coordinate 120,961 of APFE030313608.1, read as the reverse complement.
GAATAGGAACATCGAGGATGAAAACCACTTCCTCTTAGAGTGCCTCGTGTACAACCACATTAGATCTCACTTTCACAATCTTTGTTACAGTACTGACCTTCCTAGCCTTTTACAATGTCAAAATTATAATGAGCTCGGGAGGCTTCTCTCCAAGCTTTTTGAGCATAGGAATAAAATCTTAAATCAAAATAAACAACTTGTTTCTTTAGGTCCAATGGACCAATGTTTGGTCTCAAGGGGTGTTAACCATCATCATCATCATCATTTTCTTTGGGTTTAGTTCTTATGTATTTATATGTATGTATAAATAATTACATATTGTGAATATATATAAATAATTATGTATAAATAAATTATATATTGGGTAAATAAATCGATAGTAATTTTTGTATTCAAGATTCTGTGATCTATAATGAATTA
>APFE030313608.1:91475-110275 GCA_000404065.3 Pinus taeda | reverse complement strand
CGGTCTACAACCACCATGATGACTGACTTGTTCCCTGACTTTGGAAGACCTGTAATGAAATCCATAGAAACCTCCATCCAAATTGATGCCGGAATGGGCAATGGTTGTAATGTGCCTGGTGTGTTGACGGTTTCCCTTTTGTGGCGTTGACAGACATCGCATTTTGCTACGAATGTAAGGATGTCATTTTTCATGCCTGTCCAAAAAAATGATCTTCTGGTGCGAGCATACGTCTTCTGAAAGCCCGAATGTCCTGCAATGGGAGATGAGTGCAATTCTGCAAAAATGCGACTTTTGAGGGTGGATGTTGGTGATATTACGACTCTGTCCTTATAGCGAAGAATATCATCCTGCCACGAGTAGCCCTTGCTGGAATTAGGATCCACCTGCAATTGAGAAATAATTTGGGAGAGCCCTGGATGTGAAAACCATTCCCTGCGAGCCTCTTCAATCGAGTCTGGAATTGGGAGGGAAATTGCGAGTAGTGTACTTTCCTCCTCAAATTGGCGCGACAATGCATCTGCTACCCAGTTGTCTTTCCCTTTCTTGTAAATGATCTCATAATCATATCCCAGCATTTTGGCTAGCCACTTGTTTTTTTGTGGGGAAGATAGGCGTTGCTCCAGAAAATATTTAAGACTGTGATGATCTGTGCGGATTTGGAAACGTCGCCCCAACAAGTAAGGTCGCCAGGTCTCGACTGCATGTAAGATGGCCATCATTTCCTTCTCGTAGGTAGATTGGCCTAGATTCCTCCCACTTAGTTGTTGGCTGGTGAAGGCCAATGGTCGCCCTTCCTGCATTAAGACCGCTCCAATACCTGTTCCCGATGCATCACATTCAATGAAAAACGATTTGGTGAAGTCCGGTAGGGCTAAGACTGGAGTGGTACACATGGCATTTTTGAGCGCAGTAAATGCCTGTTGTGCTTCCTCGATCCAAAAGAAGGAATTTTTCTTTAGGAGTTGAGTGAGGGGCTTCGTTATGCGACCATAGTTGCGGAAAAATTTACGATAATAGCCTGTGAGACCCAAAAATCCTCTCAAGCTCTTCAAAGTCTTAGGTTGAGGCCATTCTTGCATTGCCTGGATCTTTTTGGGGTCCACCTTGTCACCTTCACGCCCCACAATATGGCCCAAATACTCAACTTCTTCCATGCCAAACGCACACTTAGACATCTTGACAAATAATTTATGCTTGCGGAGCAGTTGCAATAGTAGATCTACATGTTGAAGATGTGCCGCCCAGGTGCCACTATAGATGAGAATGTCATCGAAGAAGACCAGGACAAATTTTCTGAGATATGGTTTGAGGATGTGATTCATAAGACTCTGGAAAGTAGAAGGGGCATTGTAGAGACCAAATGGCATGACCAGGAACTCATAATGGCCTTCATGAGTTCTGAAAGCCGTCTTGGGAATGTTGACTTCCTTCATGCGAATTTGGTGATAGCCGGAGTGAAGATCCAACTTGGTGAAGAATTGCGCCCCATTGAGTTCGTCCAGCAAATTGTCAACCACCGGAATGGGGAATTTATCTTTGACTGTTAACTTGTTGAGGGCCTTGAAGTTGGGACACATCCGCCACTGCCCATCTTTCTTGAGGACCATGACCACTGGGGATGAATAAGGACTAATGCTGGGACGAATGACAATACAAGAGTTTGTAGTCCTGACAATACAAGAGTTTGCAGTCGCTGTAACAGAGAATGAAGATGATATTAGAATAAACACAAACTAGAACCATTACTAGACAAGAAGACAAGTTCGAGCAAAACCTTCATTACACTACAGAATTATCAACACATCTGCATCATTCAGTAAAGTAACACCAAGCATTTCAATTAATAAATTGACGATATATAACAGTAGTTCCAACGATAAGACGCAGAATACAAGTCCCAGCAAAATTTTGGTAAATCCACATTTGCATTATTACATTATTCTGTATTTTTTTCATTTCCAGAGCCACAAAAGTCTTGGAATAAAAAATATCGAACTGGGTTGCATACATACAAAACCCTATACTACAAACCCTAGGAGAGGGTTTCGACCCCGATAAACAAATAAAATAGAACACGCACAGACCGAGAATGGTGAAACCCTAAGTGAGGGTTTGAAGGCGTTGACAGCCACAAACCAAGTAAACTACCAAGACCGAGTGAAAACCTGAGTTGACAGAGCCAGACAGAGAACCAACAGAAAAATTGAGGAGAGGTAGAGCCTACCGAATAGAACTAAGAAGTGCATGGTTGAACCCTCCCACTGCAGCCCTCAGTACCTGTAGAACCAATGTTTGCCAAAGTTAGTAAAAACATTCACTACAAGAAAGGAAAATACAGAAGGAAATCGAATTGTTGAAAGGGACAGTGACCATACCTAAGAGCTTGCAGTAGCATCGTAGACAGACATCCCAAGAACAACAACGATTAACTCTGGCGAACAAGGAACAAGCCAGGTTAAATACTAACGAAGAAAGCTTTGATAACTGAAGCATGGATCGGGTATATACCTGAGAGTCACGCCGGAAGCCGAAGGAAGCCATTGAGCCAAACTGGGAACAAGCCACCGTTGTGAATGCTAACTGTAGTGAGAATACCAGTGCCAAAGTTTATGTGCGACAGTCTGTAGACATTGTGACAGAGAGGAGCCGAAGCTCGATAGAGAACTTACCAAGTCACTGTTGGACGAACCAAAACAAGCTACAGACCGAAGATCAAACACCAGCGTGCATGCAGATACAAACAAGCAGAAATGCCCACAACTTATAGCCTAACCACATGTTCAGACTTGCAGAGCTCGGTAGCAAACCCATGAAAAACAATAGCAAATGACCAAAAGAGCTAACCACCTCGAAGAAGAGTCTAGGAATGAGCGGGAAGCGCACATACCCAGGCAAGGATTGTTCATTAAGAACTCATTAAATGTCACACCAACCGTAAGTTAAAACACCCTTTGTGTTTTATACATGTGTCAACCCTATTATATGATTTAATCAACCGCACAACCATTACATAAATCATTCCCACACGATTGTCAAACAAAACCAATCATCCACATATTATAGTGCCATAAGGGTGTTTGGGTTGGGCACCATCACTATGGATAAAAATCCTAAGGCATTAATATTATAAATATAGGGGATTAATAAACCCAAGGGATTCATATTATAAACCCTAGGAGTTAAAAACTGAATGGATTAATATTATAAACCCTAGGGATTAAAAATTGAAGGGATTAATATTATAAACCCTAGGGATTCATATTATAAACCAAAGGGATTAATATTATAAACCAAAGGGATTAATATTATAAACCCAAAGTATTTATAAAATTAAATAATATTAACTTTATAAACCCAATGGATTAACATTATAAACTCAAGAAATTAATAAATCGAAGAGACTAATATTATAAACCCAAGTGATGAATAAACCCAAGAGATCAATATTATAAACCCTAGGGATTAAAGAACGAAGGGATTAGTATTATAAAACCAAGGGATTAATAAACCAAATTCATTAATATTATAAACCTTAGGGATTAAAAATAGAAGGGATTAATATTATAAACCCAAGGGATTAATAAACCCAAATAATTATTAATACTATAAACCCAAGGGATTGATATGATAAACCAAGGATATTATTAATATTATAAATGCAAGGGATTAATTTTATAAACCCTAGGATTAATACACCTAAGGGTTTCATAAACCTATTGTTATATATTCTAATATTAAACCCAATATATTAAACCTTAATATTATAAACTCAATACTAAAAGCCCTAATTTTAAACCCTAATTTTGTAATGTTTAGAGGGTACATTGAATAAGTTGTAATGTAATATAACATTGTGACAATGACTATCATATTGATTGTTATCTTACAATAATGCTTGTCATAATGTGATGTTGGATTGCTTCTTGTACCATTCAAACGTCATAATATGAAGCGCCATTGTAGTGTCGCAATGTGATGTTGAAAAAATTACAATGTAATGTATTGTTCCAACAATGATTGTCATATTTCTTTTCACATTCCGACAATATTTTCCACAACTTGATAGATAGATTTCTACACCATTCAAATGTCACAACATTAAACCCTAATGTTAAACCAAATATTATAAACCCTAAAATTAAACCCTTATTTTCTAATGCAACAATGCAACTTTGAATAAATTTCAATGTGATATAAATCACGAGGTTGATGAGGCAATCCTTTAATGGTTCCAGGTGTATTTTCATGGATACGTTGTTTCAAAAATATAGAAGTTGTTCCTTCGCTACGATGAAGGAAAAGTCATATTCAGCAACAAACATCAAAAATGAGGATGCCTTCCAAATCAATGGTCAAAACATCTGAGTAGATGTAAACCATAAACATGCACTTCAACATTACAAATATGTGGATGGAACCAATCAACATTAATATTATAAACCCAAGGGATAAATTTTAAGCCTAAGGCATTATAAACCAAATAGATCAATATATTAAACCCAAGTATTAATAATAAACCCTAAAATTAATATATCAAACTAAAGATTAATACTATAAACCCTAAGATTATAAACCATAATATATTATTATACATATTAATAATTAATATTACAAACCAAAAGATTATTAATATTTTAAACTAAGAATTATAAACCCTTGCAATTAATATTATAAACTAGAATCATTAATAAACTCAATGGATTTATGTTAAAATCGTAAGTGATTAATATTAAAACCCCTAAGATAAATGTTAAACCCTAAGATCAATATTATAAACCTTAAGATTAATACACCTAACCAAAGAACAATATTATAAATCCTTCATTAATAAACCTAAAAGATCAATATTAAAAGCCCAAGGATTAATATTAAACCCAAGTGATTTATATTAAAAACCCTAGGATTAATATGAAACCCAAATATTGATATTATAAACCCTAAGATTAATATACCTAACCCAAGAATAATGTCATAAACCCCAAGATTATAAACTCTAATATATTATTATACATATCAGGAAAAAATATTATAAATCCAAGGGATTAATAAATGCAATGAATTAGCATTGAGGTTAGCTCAATTGATCGAGTAAATGTTGCATAAGCACCTCTCTATGAAAGGTCATGGGTTTAATTCTCCTCGATACCCTCAGGGTTAGGCTCTGAAATGAGATGATGGGATTGGTCCCTTCAGTTTTAGCTACAATAGATCGTTTCCATGGATGTCGCAGTCACCGATCTCTAGATTTTGGTAACCCCATCGGGAAAAAAAAACAAAAAACAAAAAAAAGAAAAATAAAACAAAATAAAACAAAACGTAACATAACATAACCGATTGTTAGTGATGGAGTTGACTATGTTTTACTATAAAACCTTGAGATTAATATTATAAACACAAGCGATAAATGGTAAAAACCCTTAGCATTAATATAATAAAAAGAAGGGATTAATAAACCGAAATAATTATCAATATTATAATTTGAATAGATCAATAAGCCCAAGGGATTAAAATTATAAACCTGGTGAATTAATAAACCCAAGGAATTATAAGATTATAAGGCTAGCAAACTAACATTATAAACCTTTGGGATTAAAATTATAAACCCTTGAAATTAATATTATAAATCCAAGGGATCAACAAAGCCAAAAGATTATCAACATTAAAAACACAAGGGATCCATATTAAAATTTGAAGGGATTAATAAACCCAAGGGATTAAATTGGACAATTTGAAATCTAATATAATGTACTGACAAATACTGATATATTACAACATTTCATAGATTCATATACCATTTCTATGTCACACTATTATTATTAATAATATTCAAGTTTTATTAATATTATATTTTTTAAATAAGCATTTTGAAAATTGTCATTATCACTTTGTGAAGATTAATTTTTTCTATCAAATCGATATATGTCATTCCTATGATAACTTCAATGTAAAAATATGTAATTATATATTTAGTACAATTATTAAATAAAATAAATGCATTCTCTTTGTCTATCAAGACATTCAAATATGACTTATTTCCGTGTTTGCATTCAAAATACAAATATAACATAATCACATATCAAATTCCAAATATAAATCTAATTTAATTGAAACATATAGTTGTAACATGGAAGAATAAATATATTCAATCGATAGCATTGGAAATTAATAAAAAGACAACCATATAAATATGAATGTCATTCATATTTAAATTTTAACATAACCATATGAAGGTGAAACAATAAGTAGTACAAAGTTTTCATGTGTGTGTGTGTGTGTGTGTGTGTGTGTGTGTGTTAGAATTTAGGCTTTTGTGATCCATATCTTCATTAATAAATAAACTATTATTTATTCAATTATTTCTTCTATAATACCGATATATAATATCTATAAGATTATATATATATATATATATATATTAATAATATATTATATATTAAAATAATAATATATATAATATATATATTGATATTCATTTTAAATTACTTAATTTATTCAATTAATATTATCTAGTGTTTTCATAGTTTGATTAGTTTCTCTTCTTTTTTATATTTGTATTATTCTTTCATTTTAACAAGAATAAGTTGTTATATTTTTATTTATTTATTAGGGTTGACCTTGATTTCTCCTCTTTGATTGGTTGTTAATTCTCATTCTCTATATATTTTTTTTTTTTATATCTAGTGGAATCAGCAACGACGGTGGTATCGTACTCATGTTACATGGGGTCGAATCCCACTGGCTAGCACTATAACCGCTAGGAGGAACTGCCCAGCCCGCAAGAACGACCGTCAGGTTAAGATGAGACTTGAACCCATGACCTGCACAACAACACGAACAACTTAGCAGACCGTCCCTTGGCCATGAGACCAAACCCCTGCAGCCTTCTTATTCTCTTTATTCAATTGAATTATTTTTTTAATTAATTTTGACCATCCTTTGTTTGACCTATAATTAGTTGGTCCTCCTTTCGTTTGAGTTTATTTTAATTTAATTTCATTTATTATTATTACTAATTTTAATCTAATTTTTATTTAATTTATGAAAATATCCCTTATTAACAAATAATTTATCTTCATGCAAAATTAATTGTTACATTATAGCCATTAGAAATTATTATCTCTATATCACACTCTCCATATTTAATCTAATGCGAAGATCTGATTCTCCATATTGCCCTGACGATGAACCACACTAGATGGTTCAAAACATGTCGACAAATCAATTCTGATGTAATCATATCTGAAAAAATCTTAGTAATATTTATGTCTTTACATCACAAAATCAACTTTAAATACTTAATCACAAGTTAAATATTAAATAACCTATTCCAAAATGCAACTAGATTGATGACAAAAACAACACAATTTCAAATATACATTTTAATGATCATGACCCCTTTTCCTTTCTGACCAATCTCTTCTTAGTTTTCTTCCAGCTTATCTTTGATGCACATGCAATAAATATTTAACATCTCACTTCATTTCAGCTAGAACTTGGATTTGGTAATGAGAAAAATGAGCATGATACCCATGTTTTCTATCAATATTATTTTGAATGTATTCAACAAAACTTATAACTTCATCAATAGAACAAGTTATTGAGATGAAAGATCCAAGATCGTTATTGTTCATATCTGTGTGTCAATGAGGGAAAACCATGGACAATATATATACATATAATATTAGGTATATATATATATATTATATATGTATGTATGTATTAATGTAATGTATGTATGTTGTATGTATGTATGTAGTATTGTACTTATGTATGTATGTACTTGTATGTATGTATGTATGTATGTAATGTATCGTATGTATGTTTGTATGTTTATGCATATGTATGTATATTAATGTACATTGTATGTAGAGAGAGAGAGAGATGAGAGGAGAGAGAGATCGAGAGAGAGAGAGAGAGAGAGAAGAAATATAATTCAATTTAGTAGGAATGGAAGTCAATAAAAACACAACCATATAAATACCAAGAGCATCCATATTTTCATTGCAACATAACCATATCAAAGGGTTGCAATCTTTATTCCAAATGTTAGAAGCAAAATGAGAACTTTATATGGAAAAATATTTTTGTTTTTACATCATAAAAATTTATTTCAAAAGAAATATTAAATATATAACCACATCCAAAACATTAAAGAAATTATTCGAAAAATGCAATCAAATTGATGATAAACCTATTGAAGTTATTGAGAAATACAATGAATAAGTTATTGAAATCTATAGAAATTATTGGAATTTATAACAACAAAATATTTAAGCGTATTCATATAATTTAAAAAATATGATAAGATATTAAAATATATTGGACATATATATTTTGCAATCATATGGGGTCTAATCATTGCCCCTGTTTCTTCCTAACTGTAACATACACATTACTTTCATTTTTTCATAACTTTAAAAAGAGAAAGGTGGAAAAATTTGTAAACCATCTATGGGTTTCATTCTTGATATAGCTGTAAATTTCAAACCATATCTCTCTTTATCTCCAATATCTATAGTAGCTTAGTTGGATGTTGTTTCCAGGTAAAATATACCAACTAAAGCGGTATTTGATGTTTTCTTTGTGGCTCTGCAACTTCGACTTATCAGCGAAATCCCTAGATTTTCCTCAATAACATACCTAGAGGGGGTTACACTCTCTTCTCGCCCCCAATCCATGCACTCCTCCCCCTCACATGTGGATGATGTTGCAGCCTTCCATGTATTGGTCTCCTCCCTCCCAAAGCACCCATGAACCTCTACACAACAATCAAAGTTTGTGAAGAGAAACGATGAGGTCAAGGACATAGTGTTACTACTCGAAGCCTAAAGGACTTATATCACCTATTCAAAAAGAGAATTAATCGAAAATTTTAGAAGTGTGTGGCTGTCTTTGAAATCCATGGAAGCATGTATTGATAAGAAATGGAGGCATATGATGAAGAATAACATTTCCCTATACGTTGTAGGGAATATATTTTTGATCGTTTACATTTGAACAAAAGGAAGACATAGATGTAGTATTCAGAAACGAGCCATACGTTTTTGGGTCTTATGGTATGTATCTAAATAAGTGGATGCTTGATCTTAACCCTAATGAAGATATCTCGATGGCAATTCCAATGTGGATTAAATTATTTCGACTTCCCCTTGTCCTGTTGGAGTGACGACTTACTTCAAGTAATCGAGAATGGAGTTGATAAATATATAGATAAATTAAAACCAAAGGGCTCTCAATTTGCTTGTGTAGAGATTTGTGGAAGTCGATTTGGAAAAATGACTACCAAAAAAAGTAAGTCTAACTCTAGGGGAGTGGAAGAACCGATAAATTCTTGATTACGAGGTGATCTCATTCAAATGCCAATTTTACCATGAATATGGTCATTTTTCTCATGAATACTCTAAAATCTCTAAAAATTTGGGCTCGGATCATAATGTGCCATCTCAAGGGCAATGGCAGACATAGAGGAAATTGGAAGGAAAATTTGTCATTCAAGAACCACAAGCCTCCACTAGAAATAATGCAGCATCTACCTCAAATAACCCCTTTAATGCACTAATAAATCATGATGAAGAAAGGGAAGACGAATCCAATGCTACAACAAATAGTGCAACCCAAGAGGATGAGGAGGAATTCGAGGACACAAAAGAAGGTGAAATCCATGAGGATGATCCTCCTCAAGCTCTTGAATCATCAAGCTCAGATGTGCCAAAAGAGGTGGTTGGAATAGATCATTCTCACGTCCCTCCTTGAAATTTCCAATTGCAAGTATTACAAAGTAAATCGTGGGGCTCATCACCCGTCACATGGCACAAAATTTGGTATGGGCCAACGAGAGCACTAGTCATGAAATGGAGAGCACCAGGAAGAAGTCTGGTTGGCCTCCAAAAAATAAAGTTTGAGAGAAAGAAGCAGAGAAGGATAAGAAGGTAGGGAATCAACCAATAATAACGTAACTATTCAAGGGAAAACAAAGCAAAGGACAAGAAGGAAGTGATGGAGAGGGACTTAACCAAAACCTTGTTTCCAAATGAAATTCATATCTTGGAATGTAAGGGGTTTAGGGAACCTTGTTAAAACCATAGTTGTAAAATATTTAGTAAAGAATAAATCCCCTTCGATTCTTTTCCTTCAAGAAACAAATTTGTCGAACCATGAGGATCTCAAGGTAGTATAAGTTTTATGGCATGGAAGTCCAAAAATATTTCATCGATCAAGATGACATTCGTAAATACTAAGCACTTTCTCATCGGAGAAGATTTTTTCCTTAGTTGAAAGCTTGAAATTGAAACACTGGATTGTGGTGGTAATGGAATCCAAGGAATCAAGAAAGTGTATTTTAACAATAAATATTTATGCATCAGTTTAGTATGGGTCAAAGGCCAAATATTTGGACTCACTAAATGAAATAAAAACCAAAACTCAGTATCAGAATTACATTTTCGAGGTGTCTGTTATCACTCAGGTTGTTCCCTGCTTCCTAAATGGAATACGACCGAGGTAACCACTGACCAATCTTGTAGTTACAGGTCCTAGCCTACTTGCAAACAGAGAGGGCTCTCTCTTTATATTTTAGCTTTGTTTGATGAATGTTTTATGCTAGTTATGATGCACTGTTTGTTTTGAATTTGGTGGGTTGATGAATTCATATAGAACTAAAGCACAGATTTATAGGACAATTTGTTCCATTGGGCAATGGAGTTGAAGTATTTGTGCTTTTGAAAGTGGATGTGTGAAGACAGAGTGTTGCTGCAAAGCAAGTTAGGCATGTGTGAAACAATTTATCAGATTTGTTGGTGAAATTGGGGAATTAGTAAGTGAAAGGAAGATAAGAATCTTTCACTATGCTAATGAAGAAACATGAAAGTATTGCTTAAGAGCAGTTAAGAATTCTTAAACAGTATTCACCATGTTAGGATAAGTTTAGATATGAGAAATTAAGAATTCATATCCATGGCTAATCCAGCAGAAAACATATTTAGAAATAGAGATTGAGCATAGGGTGTTTGAAACAAATCCTAGGCTATTATTTTTCTCTACTTACTAAGATAATGAAAACATAGGAGTTATGGAATAAACAGGAAACACATACACAGTTAAGAGAAACTTATTGATTCAGCAAATGACACAGGAATTCTACAACAAAACAGAGCTTTACATATCCATCCTCGGACAGCGTTGGAACTAGAAATCTCCATCAGCAATTTTATTATCAAAAAGTCTTGAGTATACAACAGAGCTCTTCAGGAAGAATTATATTACAAGCGACCCTCAATGCGTTATCTGAGGGGATATATATACAAAAATAGGGTATAAAATATCTCAGCAGAAAGTTATGGTGCAATAAATTGCACTACCAACTTTCTTACAAAAAGTAAATGACAACATAAATATAGCTTTTAATGTTGAGGTAGCCGACATTCTTCTGTCAGACAGATTTGACTTTTGGCTCTGGAAAGCAGGCCGTAGCAGTGCTTTTAATCCTGCGTTAATTTTGGCCTGCTATTTGTGTGGATTGCTGAGTCATCTGTATGCTTCTCGCTGCACCTGTATGCTGATCTGTATGCTGATCTGCCTGCTGACCTGTCTGAGGACCTCTATTTTGATCTTTCTCCAAAATAGGAAAAAAACAAAGTGGAATTATCTAGGCAAAATCTCCAACATTGCTTGCCACCAATCAGTTGGGGGTAGCTGATGTCTCCTCATTTTAACCACTATCTCATCTGCCTTTGTATGTCTATAAAAGTTAGGAGGGACTTTGAACAGATGATTTATTTCATGTTCAATAAAGAACAGATTCTCCATCTTGTCATAGAGGGATTGCCCAGAGGGAGGCCCTGCTTCTTCTGTGGAGTTGTTGGATGCTGTGATATGGTTTTCAACATAATTGTTGATCCTTATCATATACTGATTATATGACAGCAGCTGTCTTGTGCCAGTCACTAGGCTTGGCAGTCCTTTGTCCTGTAGAATAGCCATTTTAGTCTAAATTCATCTATCTCAACCTTCATCTCCTGACATTTCCTCTCCAGTGTCTGAGTAAAATTCCTTAATGTCAGTACCTTCTTGGCTGTGAGTATTGTATCTGTTATGCTGCTTATTTGTAGAGCAGCCAATTCTTCTCTAGTGCGGTTATTGAGAAAATGAATCATTTTGGTGGCCTGCTCAGGCATTATTCCCAGGGTTGTCCTGGCTCTCTGAATCTCTACATGAGCTATTTCTATTAGCTCCACTTGTTCAAAAATTGCTTGAATGGACCTCCATTGTCCTGTATAGATTGGCCAATTTTGGCCCAAATTATCTTCTTTATTTCTGCTAGGGTTTTACCTAGCATCAACTCTTTTTCTAGAGTTTTCACTTTGGCCTCCAAGGCCTTTATTTCTCTTTGCTTTTCTGCCACTATCGTCTTTGATTTCTCATAACTGGCCTCCATCTTGGCCACTTTTTCCTTAGCAATATTTGTTTTCGTGACTTGATTTTCTAGCTCTTTAACAACCTTCATCAATTCCTCCATGCCCATGTTGGATTCTGCTGCTGCTGTTGCTTCTATTGTTGCTCTAGTTGCTAATGTAGATGTAGTAGGTGTTGGAGCAGTAGAAGGGGCTGCTTTTGCTTGTGTTGGAGGGGCAGGTTCAAGGTTTGTTGAAGTTTGAGGGGGCTGGGAGGCTGATTCCCCTTGCTTGTCCTGTATAGCTTTCTCTAACTCTGCCTCCATTTGTAGTATCCTTTGGTTCATGACTAGAAGCAGCTCCATAGCATTATCCACCTGTTTTTCTTGTGCAAGCTCTGTTTGTGTCAGGATGGATGGTAGGATGTAATTTTGCCTGTTTCCTCAATGCAGCTATATTCATCCTCTTTTTTCTTCATAAGGGCTCTAACACCCTTTGGGTCTTTTGGGTCATGTCCCAAATCAATAATTATGTCCTCCAAAGTCTTTATTCTGTTGTCTTTCGCAGAGGAGGACAACCTCTCCAAATCAAGCTGTCTATTTGTGTGCTTTAGGGATTCTTTTAGCTGATGGGCCAGCATTGCCCTGTCAGCAAGTGTTGCATACACCATCTCCCTAGTCTGTTTGTGCAGCTCAATTTGATCCATGGGGTGTATGTCTTTAGCAAAGACCTCTGATTTGTCCTGTAGTAATCTGTTGTGGTCTTTGGATGTGGGACTTTGGGCTTCAGATGAGTGAATATCATCTTTTCTTCCTTTAGATCAAAGGCAACCATCAATCTTTGCTTTTTGGTTGGGATTGTATTCAGGAATTTCTCATAGAGCTGCACCCTTAGCAACTCAGTTTGTGCCTTGATCTCTTTGAAGCCTTCTTTAACTGTAGCTGCCTTTTTGCCCTGTTGTCTGGAGGAAGACACCTCCATAGTATGCTGCTGAGCCTGTTCTAGCTTAAATGAGCTAGTGGAAGTCTGTTGGCTCGTTTGTCTTTCTTTGCTTTGGCTTTTTGCCAGCTCTTCACTTATGTCTCCTTCTTCTGCTTCAGGGTCTACCCTCGGCCTCTTGGCCTCTGGTTGCTGTGATGACCCTGTTGGAGGTGTGATTTCTTCTCTGTCTCTCTTTTTCCCTCTCTCATCATTGAGAGGAGTCTGCAAAACTGGGATTTGAGTTTGTTCAGTTTGCTGGGGAGGGGCCTGTCCTGATTGCTAGTCCTTTGAAGTACTAGGCTTCCCTGTTTCTACCTCTTGTTGTTCATCCATCTTCTCCTTTCCTTTTGTTGTGATTGTTGTTGCTGGAGCCTGCTAGATGTCCTGTGCAGCTGGGGAAGTAGAGGTGCCATCATCTGCTTGGACTGGTTGCTTGAACAAGACCTGTTGACAAGAGTCTAAGTCAAGAGTTTTTTCCAAGTCCTTTACATTCTGCTCCATTATTTCTTCCTCAGTCAATTCCTCTACTATTGATTCAGGCACCCATTCATCTTGCTTAGCAAAGTGTTGTACTTGAGGGAATGGGCAATGCTTATAAGCTAGCAACCTATATTTAACCCTCCTGGCACTGATGAAACCTTCAGGGTCATAAGGGACCCACCAGAAGCTTCTCTTGAGTTTGAGCTGTTGTCCTAGTATTTGGTCAGCTTATTGCCAACCATCTTTTTTGTTCATGGTAAATGGGCCTAGGTGGTCCCTGAACTTCCGGTTGGCTTTCTTCTTGGCACTGTGAAAGTGTGTTAGATCATAGTTTATAAGTTGTCTATAGTACTCCAGGGAAAATAGCCACATAGGGACATAATTTGGGAGCCTGTAGGGACAGAGCTCACAGCCATAAATTCTGATGAAAATGTGGTTTTGGTATAAGTACCAATCACCAATTTTGTAGCTTCTGGATAGCTGCAAGATTTTCTGAATATCCTTGGACAATCTGATAGGAGGAGTCGTCTTTAAAAGGGATGTAACTGGATACACAAACTGGTAAATGAATTCACAGTATGAGTAGGGAGAATTCTGGACTTGGTGGAAGACTGAAGACCAGAAGATCAGAGACCTTCTCTCACCCTGTGAGTCTAGCTTCTTGATTGAGCATTGGAAGCAATCTGTCTGGTAGTACAAGAATAAGTGATAGATGTATGAGGAATATTTGAATATTGCCTCCCTGTCCAGCCTTGTCAATTGATCATGTATCTTATTGGCAATGTACTTGGCATAATTGTATTTCATAGCAGGGGGCTTCATAAGGCTATATGCAGAGAGCATGACCAGCACAGTTAGATCAACATGCTTGTTTGTGGTGAACCCCAACACAGAGGTCAGCATATCTACCAGTAGCTTGCCAACCTCATTGAAATCTGCATAGGAGAAAGGAGGTGGCCCAGAAGGTTGGCAGTCTGCCTTCATGAATTTCCTGGCTATGGCAGCAATGTCTGTGCTAGAGAGTTTGGAGCACTCATCTAGCAAATAGTTCATGGAGAAGGGGTATAGTAGCTGGGTTTTCTTGTAGTTCAGCATCTCGTTGATAGAATATGGAGTTATATAGAAGAGGATGCTCCCAGATGGAGACTTCCTAGCCCTGAGTTTCTTGTCATATTTCTTTTCACATAAGTGGATGATTTCAGGGAAAATGTTCACAGAAGGCAGGAAGTAGGTGGGTAGATTGGATTGCCAGATGCCATACAGGTCACTGTTGTCCAAGTGACTGTTTCTTAATTGGAAATATGTTTGCAAGTGGTTTCTCTTTGCTACAAAGTCTGTGATGAGGGCATCACTGTCCACCAGTGGTATAGCTTCTAGCTCTCTGTTAGGTGGATTTATAGGCAATACATCTAGAGCAGCTGGAGTGGCCATTGTCTTGCTTTTGCTGGTGCTTTACTATGGTTCAAGCTTTATGTGAATGCTGAGAAATGGCTTACTGCTCTTTGTTAGCAGTGAGCAGTTTGGCAGTGCAAGGAGGTTGTCACAGGCTTAATGAATCTGTGGGGCACTCTGTTTTGGAGAACCAAAGTGTTTTTGAGTTGGTTAGCTGGTTATTTGCAGAGAATTTCTTTATCAGGGGTGAGGGAAATGTTAATTCAGTCTTCTAGCCGATAGCTCGGCTTCTTTAGTTGCTCTCCACAGAAAAAATGGTGAATTTCACAGAGGGTCGCGGGTTTCTACGAGACTTTCGTCGCGCAGGGGTTTTAGTGGTTTTTTAAGTAAATTCCAATGGTGAATTTGACAATGTGGGTCCTTAAGCAGAGTTCTTTATGCAGGAAAATAGGATTGCAAGGAGAAAAGTGGACAAGAGAGGATGCCTGTGGCAAATACCTGGTTTTAATGGCCTATGAGGCGTTTGCACCGGTCGAATTTGTTGAATTGCGGGTAGTTGGGTTGATAATGAAGGCGGCAGCAAATTTTGCGGATAGCTTTTGCTTTTCGACCGTTGTAGGTTGAATTTCGCTTTCAGAGGAGCTCCAGGCGTCGTAAAAAACAATGTGAAATAACAGTTATTTAACGCCTTTTTATGCATTTTTGGCATATTGGCACCTTTTTGTGATGACATCACGCTGATGTCATCATGGGCCCGGGTACAGATAGGTGATGTGGTAGCTGATGTGGGTGCCCAGGTGGCACTGACACGGTGGCAAGGTGGACAGGGCGACGTGGTGGCCAGGGGTGACGTGGAGGCCTGGTAGCGGCAAAGCGGGGTGACGTCACGCTGACGGGGGCGTCACGTCAGCGCGGAGGGTAGGGCAGTAAGCGGTCTCCCCGGCGGGGTCTTGGACGGTAAGGGGTTTGGAGTGGGGGGCAGCGAACAGCCCGAGCGCCTGACGCGTGGCGGGGATACGGCAGCAATACCGCCCATCCCCCAGACGCAAAAGGTCGGGCAGTTCTGTCGGACGATCGACCGCCCACTGTAGGATGGGCGGGGCGGAAGATCTAACGGTGGGCGGAAATATTAATGTGACAGCACTTTAATAGCGGGGGACCCGCCCAATTATAAAATTAGTGTTTAATAAATCGGGTGCGGGGTGGGTTTAGAACATTAGGTTATGGGTTTTCGGGTTTAATCGCACATTTTATTAAATGTTTCTCATTTAAAACTTTATAATAAAATGGGTTTAGGGCGGAGGAAAGGGGGATAAGGGAAAATGAGGGCGGGGAAATTGATTTTTTGCCTTTAACCATAGTTTTTGCAAAACCCATAGTTTTTAGGAGGATTGAGGGCTAATACTAACCCTTGAGGGGTTAATATTTCCCAAGGAAGGAATATTTAGCTATAGTGCTAAGGGGAGGGTATTTATAGATGTTTTTGGGAGATTTTCATTGGATTGTAATAGACTTAAGGGAAGGGGGAAGTTAGGGAGCTAGATAATATGTTAGTAATTAATATGGTTTGTGAGGTGAATGAAGGGGTAAAGCCAAGTTTTAATAAGTGAAACTTAACTTAGGATTTTGAGGATAAATGAAAATGATGAAAAAGGATGTTTTTACACAAGAAATGTGGCTTCTTTTCATGCTTGAACTCCATGGTTTGACCAAGTAGTTTGTGATACAATGAAGTGGAACTGGACACCTGAGGAGACCTCAAGGTCCTTGGGAGTGTTAGTAAAAATGAAGTTTGGGGGAAACTGGGGAAGTTAGACATGCTTCCAATGCTTGTCCTCCACTCTTTGTTTTTGATGCCCACACCCTGAGTGGCATAAGCTTTTGCACTTAATAGGCCAATTGGTGATGGCTCTCCATTTTTGCAACCTTGCACTACTTACCCATCTAGTAATCCTAACATTTTTTCTTCATTAAAGTGGGTTGACTTGAATTAGCAGACCCTGATCTTCCTCTTTTCTTTTGACTGCCCTCCTATCTAATATCTACCCTTATTTATTCCAAGGCCCCAGATTAAGCAGTTGGGCACCTTATTTCTCTACCTAGCTAGTCATCTACCAAGCTTGACCTGTTTGGTCATGGGACATTCTCTAATCTGCAGCAAGCAATATAACCATGGCATGGTCCATTTTAGATTGTTGGGCCATCCATCAAGTGTGATTAGCAGCAGTATTTGCATAACATGATACTGCCAAATAAGCTAGTAGTGGCATTTTGACTGGCCACTTTCCTGGTCTTCAGTATGGGGTTCATTTTCACTTTTCTCTTGACCACTTGATTTTCTTGCCCTTTGATTATTCTTTTAAGGCATACCCTCTTTTCATTTTTTTATTTTTTTTAGTATGTACACAAAATATGGAACCTTTGTAGCCTGCAATGATGAACAGATTTAGCCCTTTCACTTTCAATCATGAAAGATGAAACCTATTGGTATAGGAACCTAACAGTGGCTCCACTTGGGGATGGCTTTTCCTGGTGGAAAGCCAAGAATAGCAGGTGATATGGCCTTATTTTCTTGCTTTCGCTGTGTTGAATTTGCTCTAGTATTGCCACCTTTGATCTGCAATTAGTGAGATGGTATGCAGTGCTTCATGACCTCCTTAGGACAACAATAAATATTTCATGACTTGCTAGCCTGTATCATTGCCTATCATTGGTTTTCTGTTTTGAATACCTTCCTCACTTCTGTTCATCTGAGCTTTCTCCAGCATCTATGTCATCTTGATGTGGTTTTGTTGATCTTTCTTCAAAATCTGTTGTAGTTGCTCTTCTATATATCTACTGTAAAAAGGAAAAAAGTACTTGAAAATATAGACATTTATGTACAATATGGGGCCATCCTATGCTTATGTATCATGGTAGTGCTTGAGCATTCTCCCATTCACTGGGCCTTCATCATTGTTTGATTCATCTAGACTCTTGAGAAAGAAGGTATTGTTACCTTGCGCAGCTTGAATTATGAACGGCCATTTCCACAGAAAGTCAAACTTGCCATGCTTTCCTTTGTCTTCCCTCCTAGAGTCCCATTTCAGTACTTTGTTACCTATGAAAAAATCCTCAGCCTTTGTTCTTTTGTCAAACACCTTTTTGAGCTTCTCCTGTAGAACTTCGGTTCTATGATACACTTCTTCCCTTGTTTGTTGTAAGTGGATTGCCTGATTGACCCTTCTCTGGATATTATTGGGTTCAACCTGTATTTCTTGCAGCAATTTGATTACAGGGATCCCAAGGGAGGATGGGAACACAGCTTCCAAGCCATATACCAATTCATATGGGCTAGTACCAATGGATCTTTTTGTGGTCAATCTATCTGCCCATAGTGCATTCACCAACTTTTTATGCCAATTCTTTTTGTTCTCCTCCAAGACCTTTTTAATGATGTTGATCAGGCTTTTATTGGAGGACTCGGCTAGGCCATTGCCTTGAGGGTAATAGGCTGTTGAGTGACCTAGGGTGATATGATATTTGTGACAGAAGCTGATCATTTTCTTGGATTTA
>APFE030313608.1:56193-88489 GCA_000404065.3 Pinus taeda | reverse complement strand
CCAGCTTGATTTTTCATTATATTCCTTTCAATGTTACAATACATATTTATACATGCCAAAGCATCCAATACCATCGACTGAAAACCATCGCGTCCAAAACCATGGACTGAAAACCATAGGTAGGTTCGCCCAACCTAATATAGGGTCCAAAAAAATTTTCTCGGGGTGCTGCCCTGAACCCCGTAGAGGGGGGCTACCCACCCCCCTCAAACCCCCCGGACAGGGGGGGATGCTACCCCCCCTGTGAACCCCCCGCTGCGCAACGAAGGGGGGGCTCCACCCCCCCTCTAACCCCACGGTTCACTACGTTGGTTAGTCGTGGAAAGAATATAACACAACCTAACAATTGTATTTCAATCTCAAGTCTCTCAGGTCATAATACAACAACCTCTTGTCTCCACGGCTCAATCACAACCTCAGATTAGTGCCTCCTTAACTAAAGCGACTCAAGTTCAAACGAGTACTATCACCCCTCATCTTGGTCAAACATCCAGTATTGGACAACAACAAATGGTCCAACAACCATGGCTGGTACAATATCAACAACCACAATTCCAGTAAGCTTACCAAGGACCTGAGCAATAAAGCTTTGCAGGTAATGGGCAACCATATGTTCAAAATGGTTACCAACAATCATATTATAATTGTTACGCCCATAAACCTTATCAAAGTTATCAACATTAGATACATTATGGTGGTATGCAAAGACCCACTTCTCAGTCGATCGCATCTTATCCTGGGTATGCTTCACCAAACCTGAATCAACAGTTGCCTTTTGTAGCAACTTTAGAATTACCAAATCTGAATCGGCTAACAAATGATCCAATTGCTTACACCCCTTGGTGGCCAGCGATTCCTCATAAAATTCCCCCAGATATTCCTAAATTCAATGGAAATCTGGGTGAATATCCATCGAATCACATAATGACCTTTCATTTGTGGTGTTCATCCAACACCCTCAATGATGATTTGATTAGGCTTCACCTTTTTCAATGAACACTAACTATTCTAGCAGCAAAATGGTACATCGAATTGCCTAGAGCTTCATTCGATAACTTCAGCACCCTTGCCACTACCTTTTTAACCCATTTTCAGTTACCCATAAGGTGAAAAACAAGGACGGATCTCCTTACCAAATTTAAATAGACAACAGCCACTCAGATATATGATCATATTCATGAGTGGTGATGGTGTCATCGAATGGTAAAGACATATGTTCCTGATCAGCTTCTAGCTAAATGGTTTATTAATTCATTGTTACCTTCAATTATAGAAGATGTGGCCAAGGGAGGAGTCGTCACTGAAGAGCAAGTCATTGCTAGTGCACAATATCTAGACTTGATCTATACTCAGTCTGGCATGCACTATGACAAAATTCCTGATGCTCCTAGACCAGAATGTTCCATTCCTCCCCCTCCTAAATAAAACAGGGACACTCATTCTGGCGATGGGGTGATTGGCACCTAAAGTATGCAAACTGCAAAGGCCCCATCTGGTAAAGGCCTTGTAGTTTCTAGTAAAAAAGAAAATCAAAAACTTCCTGCCTTGGAGGTTAATGTCATGTCATTGGACAAACGCAAAGAACCAAAGCAACCAGGGGGCAAGAAGAAATGGAAAAACAAAAAGAAGAAACAGGAAGATTTGACTCCTGAAAAATCTTCTGGAAACCCTGCTGGGAAACAGAAACCTCATTATCCATGTTTAATATGTAACGACGAACATTTCACTAGATATTGTCCACATCAAGTTGAGGTTGTGAAATTTTTAAACACTTCAATTACCTCAGCAATGTTGACTGATCCATTTCCAAACCCAGAAACTAACCTAGTTGCTATCGATCATGCTTCCAAATCCCAAGTGGTCATGTTATCCATCTCGAAACAGCAAAATGATGCTTTTATATCAACAAGGAATAAATATTATCAGAATCCACAGATATCGAATAACAAGGCTACAAATCAACCCAGTAGTATGACAACAACTTCATCAGAAGTTGTACCACCCATCATTCCTGAATTAACTATAAAGTTGCCAAAGGGAGTAGTACATAAATCGACATTTAACCCTCACGCTGGAGCAGCAAAAAATTATAATATAGTGGATGATTTGGCTCAATTGCCATCCGCTATGTCGACACTTGAAGTACTATAGAATTTCCCTTCCCAAAAGCATGCTTTGTTATCAGTGATAGGTGGGATTGACCCAGTAGATTCCAATCTTGGGGCCTTTAATCATAAAGGATACGAACCTTAGTTACCAGTCCAACTCGCTTTCCTTATACAAGTAAAAACCCTCAACAAAACTATTCATCGAACAATCATTGATGAGGGGGCATCTACCTGTATTATGTCAATGAGTTGCTAGAAGACTTTAGGCTCACCACCCTTGTCAAGATCATCAACGACATTAAAATTGTTCGATGGAAGAACATACATGCCATATGGGATATTAAGTAACTTGCAAGTTGAACTGGGGCGCAAGACAGTAGAAATTGAGGTCAAGGTCATTGATGGAAACCTTGAGTACAATATCTCACTGGGTAGGCCCTAGATATATGCTATGGTTGTTGTTGTGTCAACATATTTTAGAAAGATTGCATTTCCCTTCCAAGGGGGAATTACATCGTTGACCAACTAACCTTTTTCCCGAACACTTCGTAAGCTACTGGAAGCATTCCATTGATCCATGGAAGTTCTCAATCACTTCAAAGTGTCGGATTAGGTCTCCTAAAAGACCCTTCCATAATGGGTACTTTTGCACTCCCACCTCCAAGTAATCTAGTAGAAGTGGCCACAGTGGAAACTTGTCATATGATATCTTCTACATCATCGAAGATTAAGAAGAACTATGACCATTTTGATAGTGTGGATCATTGAGGAAAGTTCTTGATTTTGTGTCAACCTTGTTACAAATTGAAACAAGGGTTATGAGGATAGTTCTTTTACTGTGTCAACCTCATTAAAAAATGAAACAACTCCCTTTCCAAATCGATTCTTTGATTACAATCTTGTAAAATCCAAGTCAAGTCTTTCAAAGATCTCAAAAGTAAACTTTCATTCCAACCATTGTGTTGAATGCAATGAAGCTTGGGGGGCATGCACCTAGTTGTAAAGAAAAGTTTCCTGTAGGTTATGTGATTGGTCTAATACACCATTCACCTTTCTCTATTCTGGACGAAGTCAAAGAGGCGTTTTGTCTATTCTTGACAAAGCCATCCTGCTTCACCACAGTGACTTCCATTTGGTTACAGGAGACTCTCCTTTTCATCATTTTGGGGGCATGCAAACCATTTCTTAAGCATAGTTTTTCATTTCAAGCTTGTGTAAAAATGAAACTGAATTCAAGCATAGTTTTGTCATTTCGAGCTTGTGTAAAAATGAAACTGACTCAAAGCATCTTTTTTCATTTCAAGCTTGTGTAAAAATGAAACTAAAAACGAGCAATGTTTCTGCAAGGTTCAAGATTGTTAAAAAATAAACCTGTCACTGAGCATAGTTTCTCTCGATTCGAGCTCATTTAAAAATGAATCCACCTTCAGTAAATAACCTTTGTGATTTCCATTCTATTTGCCTTTAGAACCTTGGTTGTGTTCTTTCCATCACCTCCATCTGTTTGGCCGATCATACACTTCCACTTAATTGTTTACCACTTTGAGGAACAGCTGCGATGAGTGGTCTTGTTAGCCAACCTCTTCACACCACCATGTTTTGAGAAGTTCCAAGATTACCCAAAACTCGTTTGCTACCCCAAACGCCACTCGTTCCTCAAAAAATGATTCTACTTTAAACTCTTTTCGGACTCGCTAAATATGAAAATATTCGTAGTTTGTAGGTTTCTGTGGAGTGGTTTTTGAGAAATTGAATTCGGATAATCCATAGTGTTCTTCATTATTTTTTTCGATGTTTCAAGCCTATACCAAGACTCATCATCAGGACTGATGATGAGTCTTGGTATAGGCTCGAAACGTCGACAAAAATAATGAAGAACATTGTGGATTATATGAAAATATTGTCGAGCAATTGGCCTCTCCAACTCGATAAAGTGATGGAAGTGATATCCCTCCTGTATTTTAATCTTTTTGGACTTGAGGGATTATCCCACAAAAGGATCGAGCGCTTGTCTTTTTCGGCTTGCTAAAGTGATCGGAAAAGTCATCCCTTTTGTATTATTTTAATCTTTTTCGGACTCAAGGGATTTTGATATAAAAAAAACTATTGGAGTTTCCTTTTTGTCCCTTTTCAAACTCTCTAAACATGAAAAGGAATGAGTTATCCTTGTTATTAAACTCATTAAAACAATAGCGACAAACTTGTCCATCTAGAAAAGAACGCGTTTCACTGTCGCTAGGCTCGCTAAAACATAGCGATAGGTTTGCCTGAAGGGGAAATTATAGAACAAGCATATGTTATCCTCCTCAAGCTTGACAAAAATAAAGAGGTAATGGTCAGAAATGAATAGGGAAAAAGGGAAGAAAACTTGAAGAACTCATTGGTAGTAGGTCGCTCTTGAACATGACACTTTCACTCCATCACCATGATTGAATCGGGTTGGGTTATTCCATTCACAGGTCAAATCACCATTGGTCCTCCGTACCATACATTTTTGGGGTTAACGCTACCAATCCATTTCAGTGTCACTGATATGTTCAAGAGAATTTGCTCAGAGAATTCACCAACCCAGCTAATGCCTCATCCACTACAATACCTTCACTCTCCATTTTTCATGACCGCCATTTCTGAACCTTGTATCATCAGATTGTTTTCACCTCCACAAAATCATTTTCTTCTTTTCATGTCATAGATTTGGGATTCATTAAGGCCCTCAAACGACGGGTCACTTCTTTTCGACATCAGTTCATTATCCAAGAAGTTGACTTAGGAACAACCCTTTCAATACTTTGAAGCTTGCATGCCTCAATGGCAAGTTTATCACTTCTGGCGATAGGTTTACATCAATGGCCTTCGATCGAAATATTTTGCATGGTGATCAAAATTGACTAATATATTCACACCATGTGAATTGTACTATAGTACCTTTAGAGTCATTATCATTATCGGTGATTCCTCTCGCGCCTATTAACAACTTACATCATTGTCTGGTAATCAGGAGATGTCTTTCCATGTTCAACTCCAGAACATCTTTTCACATGGATCGACTTGTACATTGGGAAAAGATTGAACATGTTTGAAGACCATGGATCTAGTTTCATCCATCTGGGCTGTGATATATTCAAGAAAATAAAGACATCAAATGTACTCCATAGCTGCATAGATGATCATCCAAGCTAAAGGGTGATGGCTCTACAATAAATACCAGTCTGCAACATTAGACGATTGTCTATCCTATGTACATGAGAATGAATTTATAAAGTTGAGCATGGGAATGCCCACCTCAGCTAGATCATGAAAATAATATGAAGATAATGTATTGTATTATTACAAGTCACCTTCTAGTTCGAAAAACCTCGAATCCTCATGATAAATCATTTCACCTGACATTAGAAGATTTACGACCTCATGCTTTAGGGGGAAAATGTTATAGACATAGTGGATAAACCAATGGATTTTAAACCCCTAAAAGTTTTGTTTCATACCCTAAAGTATCAAGGTCAATTGATTACATCATTTCCCAGAAGTTCCACCTGAAAAACTACTCAGAACTGGTCAAAACTGACCCACACAGACTGCTCCTTGGTCAAGGTGTGATGCATCTTAGCTATTACACATGATGGGTGCGATGCATACTGAAAAGGCTTTTTGTAGGGTGTGATGGGTGAGAGTAGACAAATGGTAGAGACAGTTTGCTAAGTGGAAACCCAGAGAATCTTCTAGAAACTACTCATATGACACTTGCCTCTCTAAATTCTCCCAGGGATGAGTAAG
This sequence comes from Pinus taeda, assembly GCA_000404065.3. Lineage (NCBI taxonomy): Eukaryota > Viridiplantae > Streptophyta > Pinopsida > Pinales > Pinaceae > Pinus > Pinus taeda. The sequence continues at coordinate 82,607 of APFE030313608.1, read as the reverse complement.
AGATCATGAAATCTCCAAGTGGAACCAAGAACTATCAGTGAAATGACACTAATCAAAAACCTAAAAGCTAACTCACCTCCCTGCAAATATCTATATATGGATCCCTCATCATAGAGATCCAAAGACTGGAATTTTGTAATCTGTAAGGAAGTCCTGTTGGTTTCTATTTGAGACATTGTATTGTTGGGTGATCTTGCTTTTCATGAGGTGAAGAGGGATTTCATGCTGGGATGATGATGTTGGATCAGACAGCTGGTTTGTAATCCTCTCTTCTACTTCTACTATCAATAAAGTTATTTGAGTTTTCCTCCATATACTTGTGTTTTTATGAATCTTGTATTTGTGTATACAATTGTATGGTTAATGTACTTCTGATTCTAAATTGGTTATGGTATCATAGATTTGTATGTTTTGATGGTTTCTTGTTGCTTTGCCTCTATAGGTGTCCTTTGAAGTGGGACAAGTGAGAAAGGAGTGGCAAGCTCTATCAAAGGAGAGAGGAAACAAGAAAGGAGCCAAGAAAAAAATTAAGGTTGGTGCTCTCTGCTTCTCCCTTATCTATCTTCCATAAAGGAAAACGCAAGTTACTTTGAATTGTTTGTTTCTAAGATAGCTACCCATCTTAGTGGGACTAGCAGATTTGAATAGACAGTAGTTTTCCTAGAAACACATTGAAGGAGGAATTCCTCCCTTCTATATTAGCCTGAACATACATGATAAGATTCTTCATAATGCCATGTTTGACTCTGGTGCATTTCATAATCTCATGCCCAAGTCTGTCATGGAAAAGCTAGACCTAGACATCATTAGACCATACAAAGATTTGTTTTTTTTTTTACTCCAATCAAGTGAGATGTTTAGGATTGATAAAAGAAATGTGTGCTTCATTGGTTCAATACCCTGGAAAAACAATTTTAATGGACATAGGGGTAGCAGATATACCACCCAAATATGGCATGCTGTTGTCCAGATCTTGGGGTGCTAAGCTCCAGGGATCTCTTCAACTGGATATGTCATATGACACTATATCAGTTTTCGGACAACCCAAGAAATTATATAGATAGAAATTAATGAAATACATACTACGTAGTCAGGAAAAACCCAAAAATCTCCCCATCTACTCAGTACACTTTGATATGGATTCTTTCATTCTTTACAATGCAGAAGCTAGTCCTTCAAATACTTTAGATGTTTTAGTAGCAGAACCAAAAGAAATTGAAAAAGAAAAATCAACTGTTCATATTTAGGAAATATCAAATAACAGAGAAAAATAAAATGACAATGAAAACCCAAATTCCATGGTTAAACAAATTCCCACTACCCTAGATACAAATTATGAACATGAAATCCTTTGGCATTTAGAGTTTGATGGCTCAGTAAATAAACTAGGAGTAGGAGCAGGAGTTTGGGTGTACAATTTAGAAAATGATCATACTGAAGGCCATGCCTACAAATTGAATTTTAGATGCACCAATAATATGGTAGAATATGAGGCTCTTTTGTTAGGTCTTAAACTTGTTAAATGATTAGGATCTATAAGGATGTCCATCATGGGAGATTCAGAACTAATAATTAAACAGATTAAAGGAACTTACTCAACCAGGGATCCTAGACTAGGATATTATAGAGGAACAATCATAGAAATCATCAACACTTTTTTGGAAACCCAGCTTGCAACTATTCCTAGAAGACACAACATCCAAGCCCACAGTTTGGCCATGTTTGCCAGCACCTACAAAATACCTTTTCAACCTAATCATCAGTATACTGCTAAGATTAGGCACAGACCAGCCATCCCTGATAATCTTAAGAATTGGCAGGTTTTTGATAGTGATAAGCAGATCAATAATTTTCTAACTTTAGATGAAGATTTTTCTAACATTAACATAGATCTTGATATAGTTACTAGTTCTAATCAAATAAATGAGGTAGAAATTAATATTTCAGAAGAGGATTCAATAAATATGCTTCACCCTCCAAAATTCACAAAAGAAGAAATTCAAAACCTAAAACAAATGGACCTAGATGAAATAATTGAAGAAGAAATAGAGGTTATCAACCTAAAGGACAATCATTTACCCAGAGGATTAACTCCTTTGGAAGATTTGTTTGACTCTAATGGCATTTTGAATAAACCTAAATTGGAGCCTTTAAAATAAGACATTGAAGAGTATAACCTAGGAACATAGGACAATCCCAAATTGTAAAAATTGTAAAAATCTTTGCTTGTTGATCAGAAGCTAAAGTATGTTGAACTTATGAGGGAATTCTAGGATGTCTTTCCCTGGAGTTATGAAGATTTGAAATCCTATGACACCTCTATCATTCAGCACACTATACCTCTAAAAGAAAATCAAAAGCCCTTTAAACAAAAACTTAGAAGAATTAACCCTGTGCTATTACCATCAATTGAAAAGGAAATCAAACACATGTATGAAGCATGGATTATTACCCCTATTAGATTCTCAGAGTAGGTATATAATCTAGTACCTACTAGGAAGAAAACAGGGGAAATAAGGTAATGTGTTGACCTAAGAAATGTAAATAAGGTCTCTCTTAAAGATAACTATCCTTTACCTAAAATGGATCATATTTTACAAAGGGTAGTGGGTTCTTCTATAATTTCACTTCTAGATGGGTTTTTAGATTATAACCAAATTTTGTTTCATCCTGATGACCAAGAGAAAAATGTTTTTACAACACCATGGGGTACCTTCATGTACATTAAAATGCCATTTGGACTAAAAATGCAGGAGAAACTTTCCAAAGAGCAATGAACATTGCCTTTGCAAAAGAAATTCATGATTTTCTTGTTATATAACTTGATGATCTAACTTTTTTTTCCAAATCAGATCATCAACACTGGGGGCATCTTAGGCAAGTCTTTTTAAAGTGCAGAAAGTATGGTATTTCTTTGAATCCAAAGAAGTCTTTGTTTGGTCTGGAAGAAGGAAAACTTTTAGGTCACATCATTTCTAAGGATGGCATTCGAATTGACCCTTCTAGGACTGAAGCTATTTTATAGATACCCCATCCAAGAAAAATTTAAGAGCTTCAGGCTTTCCTCGGAAAGATCGATGTTTTGAGAAGATTCATCTCCAAATTAGACGAACTCATAAGATCATTAAATAACATGCTAAAAAAAGATTCAAGAATCAAATGGATAGTAGAGGCTAAGTAATCATTTGAATAAATCAAAATGGCCTTAACCAGAACACCGGTCCTCACAAGCCCACAATTTGATAGAGACTTCATCAGTTTTTCTTTTGCATCAAAACACACCATAGTTGTAGTTTTACTACAAAAGGATGATCAAGGATGTGAAAAACCAATATCCTTTTTTAGTAAAGCTCTCAGAGATGCATCATTAAAATACAAAATAATGGGGAAACAAGCTTTTGCATTGGTAAAATCCCTTAAATATTTCAAAGTCTATACATTGTATTCCCATGTAATAGCTTATGTTCCTAATGCAGTAGTCAAAGACATCCTAACTCAGGATGGAGTTGATGGCAAAAGAGGAAAATGGATAGCTACTATCTTAGAGTATGATATAGAGATAAAACCTACCAAGCTAATTAAAGGTCATGGATTGGCCAAACTCATGGCAGAAACTAATTGCCAAGCCCTAGACATAAATCTTTTTGCAGAGCTAGATAACGAGCAGGAGATGGTGACTCCACAGATCAGCCAGGACGTTTTAGATTCACCCTAGTATGCTGATATAATTTATGTTTTACAAAACTTGTAGGCTCCTCCATGGTTATCCAAAACCAAGAATATGTTTTTGAAAATGAAAGCTTCAAAGTTTTGCATTTTAGATAATACTCTATTTTGGAAAAATCATGAAGGAATTTTATTAAATTGTCTATTAAAAGAAGAAGCTAACAAATCTCTCCAAGAATTTCATGCAGGGAACTGTGGTGGACATCTATATTGGAAGTCAACTGTTGACAAAAACCTGGGGGCTGGATTCTATTGGCCAACCTTGTTTGCAAATGTGAAAAAATTTGTAACTTCTTGCCATAAATGTCAAATATTTGAAGGCAAAAGAAAATTGTTAGCTTTAGCCTTGAAACCTATTTCCATCGAGAAACCTTTACAACAATGGGGTCTTGACTTCATTGGAGAAATTAATCCACCCTCTTGTGGTCAACACAAATGGGTACTCACTGCAATAGATTACTTTACTAAATGGATAGAAGTCATTCCCTCTAAACAAACCATAGACATTGTCATTATAGGATTTCTAGAGGCCAATATTTTTTCCAGATTTGGTTGTCCTACTAAAATTATTACTGATAATGCTGTAGCCTTCAAGTCAAAGAAAATGATTGCCTTCTGTCATCAATATCACATAACACTTGGTCATTCTAGAGCTTACTATCCTCAAGGGAATGGACTTGCAAAATATTCTAATAAAAGTCTCATCAATATTATCAAAAAACTGTTGGAAGAAAATAAGAAAACTTGGAACAAGAAGTTGACCAATGCTTTGTAGGTAGATAGGCTTACTACTAAGAAGTCCATTGGAACTAATCCCTATGAGCTGGTATATGGAATGGAGGCAGTTTTTCCTTCACCTTTAGGGGTTCCTATCATGAAACTACTTCAAGAAGCTCAAGTGGAACCAAATGATATACAAAGAACAATTAACCAGACCATTCATTTACAGCAGACTAGGGAGGAAGTGTACCAATGATCCCAAGCTTTTCCATATTTGTAAAAAATAAAAAAATAAAAAAAAAAGACAAAGAGGGTGTTCCCTAAAAGGAAAATCAAAGGGTAAAAAGAATAAAGAAAAGGTCAAAAAAATGAAAGAAAATGAACCCCAACAAAAAGAAAAGACCATGAAAGTGTGCAAGTCTAAATGCAACTACTATTTAATTTATGCATAATAAAGATTGTGTGCAACTTGTTACCTATGCCACAATCCATGGTTACCAAATAGCTTAATCTTGGTTATTCCATGTTTTCAATTTCATGTTTTGGATATAGAGAATAAAGATCTAACCAAACAGTTTAATATTGGCATATAAGTAGATAGGTAGAGTGAATAAAAGGAGCTCAACAATTTAATATAAGCCCTTGGATTTAATAAGTGTAGATTTAGATAGATATTACTATGTAAAAGAAAAAAAGTTTGAAAAGGGTTTGCCAATCTAAGTGCACCCTAATAAAGAAGTGAAAATGCTACGATAAAGTAGGTAGGGTAAGTAAATGATGGTTGCAGAATAAATGTGTGGTGAATGATTAAGTTTAATGCTTAAATATTTTGCTTTCATCACTTGGACAAAGCACAACTCACATTGGAGATAGCACATCAAGGAGACAAAGTCAAATTAGTTAACTCCCTTACTCCATTTTTCCCTAGAAATTCACTAATTTCCCCTAAGTGCTAAAGGTACCTAAACAAATTAGAGTGGCTCAAAGCATTTCTCTGACTTTTGGAGGGACCAGACCCTTAGCCCAATAATTTGGAATGCCTAAAGTACTTAAATCCTTTTCATCAACAATTACCCCTTCATAAAGTCACTCATTCCCTTTATAAATATTTCCTAAGTAAAATCCTATTTTACTTAGGGAAATTAAAACATTCTCCATATAAACCCTCATATTCACTTAGCCTAAGTCTTAAATGTGTATGATGAAAATGATTTCAGAAACATTTTAACTTAGTACACATACATATCTTTCAAAGTCATACTAACCGCTAATTAATATTATTATCTAAATCCCGAAAAAGAAACACCCATTACCCGTATTATTATTAAAAACCCAATAAATATGTATCCCACCCCGTGGTTGAAAAATAACCTTAATAACATTGATAATTGGGATTAATTAGTCAACCCGTGACTAATTAGGAACCCCGACTCCCGCCATGCCAAATAAACGATTAATTAATCCTTACAATTAATTAATAACTTTTTGAACAATCGCATTACCCCTGATATAATTAAAAGTTTTAATTAACATTGGGCCCTGTCCATTAAACACCAGTCACTTCCCAATCCCTGATGACTGTCCATTCACATCTCCCAGATCCGACGACCATTGCTCATATCATGCGGGCCTTTTGGTCGGACATTATACGTGCGATATGAGAAGTTTTCCAAAAAGCGTCGATGCTATGTGTCAGTTGATAAGTGGAATCGCATGGCTCCCCCTCAATACCACCTACCTCCCATAAGCGGTGCGATAAAACCCGCTTACTTCCTCCCACAAACCACAAAATGTCACATCATTAAGTTGACGTCACCTGTCCTTGTCACTAAACCCGCCAAAAAATTGACTTTGCATAATAATCCATTTTCGCCCTTTATCCTGAACAACCCATGCATGCAATTAGTATGTAGAAATCAACCAGCTCATACCCAAACCATCAACTACCCTAAATGTTGCTGCCCAAGGCTGCTCAAGTCCACTGTATGCTTCTAGTCAACGAGTTCACCATTACAAGTCGCTCAATAATAGGTATTTGCCAATTTTATTCTAGAAACCCTGTTAAATACTAAAATTCCTCTGCAATCACATTGAAACCAAAAATTCCAGTGTAATTTAGTTGCAAGGCTTAAAATCAAAGACTCCCACGACCTTTGTTTCACCTATATTCACTCAAGAAAGCCCCATTTTCATTTCTGAATCCATAAGAACCAGAAATTGAAACCCCCATGGCCCTCAATGTAGCTCCAGTCAATGCTCCCCATAAAGACTTGGATTACCTTCCCTTAGTAGATAAAGAATTCCAAATAAGGGACCTTGAACCTGATAAATGTCTGCTGAAAGTATATTGTCAATACTAAGACAATTACATGAACAATTCGGATACCATAGTACTTTGGGAATAAAATCTCCCAAAGTACCTATTCCCTTCTGTACACATTTTCTCGGACATTATCCAGCAATGTCAGGCCAGTTATAACCCTAAACTCAGAGCTGTAATGTCCCCCGACCAGTCAGTCTTGTTTACCATTACTGCTAATTCAATTAATGAAATGTTATAGCTTCAGCCCGGCCAGAATCTCACCCCCATTCCCATTGGAGAATTACTAGAAAAATCCACCAAAATGTCTAATTCTAAACTCAGCCATATTTTCCATACTTTCATGGATATGGATCATATACCCAAAGATCCCCCTCCCTACCTAACATGTTTCTTCACTGATATAGGCAAAGATATTGTTAATATGATTGCTGCCATTATGGGTTTCAATACTAGTGAGTTTGTTAATGAATTAACGCTAGTTATCATGTCTATCTTCACCCCTAGACAACCTCCTGCTGTCAAATATGACTATGCCACATTCACTGCTGAAAAAATCCATGACTAGTTCATGAGGCTAGAAAATGAGAGAGTGTTTAAGTATTCTATAGTCATATATCACATCTTCCTTTACTATTAATCTGATGAGTTCCCTTTCTCTTTGCATAAGCTTGATACAAAAGGTAGCCCTAGGTTAGTCATTTTCTAGACCTCTATTTTTCACTACTCATCCTCTTCTCCCTATTCATATATTGATTTCATTGATCAGTTTGTCCATCCTATAACTACCATGTTGACAGGATGTTCTCCCCCTAGAACCAGTGATGATATCAAAAGAATCCTTCAGTTGTCAAAGAAACATAGGATAGGTGACTGGTACTTATACCAGAATCATACTGAGATTAGAGTTTATGGGTGTGAACTACCTCCCTACAAATTACCCAAGTATGTCCCCATGAGATTATTTCCATAGAGTACTACAGGAAACTAATCAACTTTGATCAAATTCATTTCATGAAAGCAAAGAAGAAAGCCTAGCTGAGAATCAAATACCACTTAGGCCCATTTGTGTGTAACGAAAGAAAAGCAAGGAAAGAAGTAAAAGAAATCATAGAGAGGAAGTTGCATTTAAAGAAGAGCTTTCCTTGGACATATGATCCTCACCATTTCATTTATGATAGGAGGATAAAACACAAGTTATCACCTTACATCCATCACAACATTCTTGAAATAGAACAATATGCTAATATGAATGAATAGAGGGAAGGGACATTGGTAGAACAAGATAGTGATAAAGTTGAAGCTGAAAATGTGATGAAAGATTTGGAGAAGAGACTTGACCTGGACTCCTTTGTACAGGTGCATGTAGAGTCTTCCCAAAGGTCAGTTCAGGAAACCAGTGCCCCCACAGTTGAGCCTTCACAGAGGCAAACTCAGGAAACAGGTCCATCTACATCAAAACAACCATCTACAACAAAACAACCAGAGAAATCAAAGCAACAGCTTGAAATATCTATAGAGTTATATCCACTACAGCCACACCCAGCTCAGACTAGTATGGGAAATCCTCCAGTGCTACAAACTCCTCTAAATGAGGAAAGGAACCTAAAAGGAGATAGGGAAGTAGCTAACCCTCCAAGCATACAAACAGATCACCCTTTGCTAAGAGGCATAGGATGAATCCATATTCAGAGGAGGAATTCATTGGAGAAACTACAGATAGCATGAGAAAGGAAGGGATAGATAGTTTACACACATTCCCAATCGGTGGGACACCCTCAAGTTCACAAAGACAGGAACTAGAAAGACAACAGAGCATAGAAGCTTCATCTCTCAGGTCTTCTTCTGAGAAAATTATAGATATAAAGGGGAAGTTTAAAGAAATCAAGACAAAGAATGAGCAACTGAAGGCCCAAGCCTATGCTCAGTACTTAAAAATGGCCCCTACAAACCAAACCAGATTGATGTCATCCTTTGACATCAAAGAGGGAAAAATGTAAATGAGTTTCCTAAAGCCTAGAGTGGTACAGCCAAAATCCTTGGCAGATTATCTCAAAACTTCCTTTGAAGTCATGGCTAAAGACATCCACCCTATTGATCAAATTGAACTACACAAGAAAACAGGTGAGATGGTCTACTCAACACTGACTAGCAAAGAAATGATGGTTCATAGATTGTAGAATTCATTGAGTAATACTACAACCTAATTGCAGCTAGAGAAAGCCTCCTCACAGCAAAAAGATAGTAGGATAAAATCACTCGAAGAGTTAGTAATTGAGTTGGGTCATATCCCAAAAGATGTTAAGGTAGCAGAAAGCTTAATTAAGAAAAAGAATGAAGACATAGATGCACTTAGAAAACAATTGAAGTTGCCACCATTGAGTTGGGCCATAACCCAAAAGATGTTAAGGTAGCAGAAAGCTTAATTAAGAAAAAGAATGAAGACATAGCTACACTTAGAAAACAATTAAAGTTGCCACCATTTATTCACCCTCAGACTGTTGAAGTTATAGAAAAGAAAAATGAAGAAGAGCTTATGGACTTGGTCCTTAAGTTAAATGAGTAATTAAAGGAAACAAAGCTAGAATTCGAGAAAGCATTGCAGTCAAGGCATAGTGAGTCGGCCACACAGCCTCAAGCTGTAGTGCCCATAGTTTCAACAATAGTCCCTTCTACATTGGCAACTGTTTTAGCACCAAACATTTCTTTCGCAACAACCACACCAATAGAAGCAACAGGTACATCACAGGTAGGTGCACCAACACAGAGCATAGAGGACTTGAGTAAGTCAATGAAAGAAACGAAACTCGAAGTAATAGAGTTGTAGAAAGTAAAAGAGAAATTCACTACCTTGGAGACGAAATAGTATATATCAAAGATCAATTATACAGAAGAGATGGGGAAAAACAAAGGCATGGCCCAACAAATGAAAGCATTGGAGAAGGACCTGACATTTGACAGGCCTTTAACAGAAATCAGGAGGATATTGTGGACTAATATCATTGATTCCATCAATGATATTTGGTCATCAATTCAAATTATTTTTGAACAGATTGATTTAGTAAAGCTTGCTCTTAGAGATATTGAGAAGACCAGAGAAGAACTGGGCATGAAACTTGAGGAAGCCATCAGATTAAGCAACAGTTAGAACAATCAGACATTGAGGATAGGACTACTACAATCCTCAAAATAAAGAAAGTGTTGACCAAAAGGAATTAGATGCAAGGCCTAGAATGTGGATATCAAAGCATGCAACAAGATATAGATGAGTTCATGAAGAAATTTGACATCTTAAGGATGAAAAGACTCCTCAGTCCTTTAGTCATCAATGATAAGCTAATGGTTCAGATTGATTACATTAATAAATTACATCAGCAAGCTAACAGTTAGGCTAGTTCATCTTTAGCCAAGGCATTACCAACAAGAAAAGTGTTTTACGATGGTTTAGAGAACCCCTTTTTCATTGAACATGAAGTAAAGCACTTATTCCCTGTATAGCCAATTTCGTAAAATATACAAAAGCAGATGAAATTTACAGGAAGTTGACAAAAACAAGAACACCAGCATCCCCCTATACTGCTTTAGATGAGACTGTGGCCCATGCTCCATAGGCTGATGCCGAAAGGGCCAGTAGTGTAGGGATTTGTTTGGCTAACTAATGCTAAGCCTGGGTTAGGCCCCCTCAAGCCAAAAAATGGTTCCGTTGCCGGGACCAGAATCTACATAAGAGATGTGTGATGTCGTATCACTAGAATCCAACTAAGAAAGAGATCAGAGATTGGTTGGATAGGAAGCTCCATGAATTCACAGCGTAGGAGAACATAAACCCATGATTAACAAAGGAATAGTGGTTGGACAGATACCTATATACAGAGATCCACGAGATCTTTTCTGCTCCTTCCCAATTGAGCTTTATGAGTGGATCGTGAAGCTAGTAGATATCCATGGAAGGTGGAAACTTGATGGTCCTATTGTTTGGACCTTGGAGCTAGTACAAAAATTGGAAGCATATGAGGACAATATCCCTCGCGTTGTCGATCATTGGCTTGATCGTGTCATAGGAGGGTTTGTGACTGAGTTCATGATTGACACCTAAGTTACCTAAAGTGAGGTGGAGAGATGCTTTTTTAAAGGACTGCTAGGTAAGTACATAAAATATTTGAATACCTGGATTAAAATGTTATTATGCGAAAAATGGTTATGCAAATACCTTGATATTTGGGGATACATGAAGTGGAAAAACTTACAAAAATGAAGGAAAAAAGGGTCCTGAGTATAGGCTGTTGATTTCACCTCCATGAGGTGACAAAGAAGGAATAGCGAAGGTTTCTCTGTGAAGTGTTATTCATTTAATAAGAAAAGGATTCCTATGAATACCATCTCCACCCACACCACCTCCAAATTAACCACCATCACCAGCGACTTCACCCATACCACCTCCACCTCCACCGTGGTTCAGTATGGCGAATTCAGTGAAGCTGACTTTGTTCAAAGGCCTAGGCAATGAGGACCCGAACCAATTCTGGTTCATTGTAAAAGTTGTATGGTAATATCAAGGTGTTACAGATGATAACATAAATAAGTTAACATTGGTTAGTGCTCTATAGGATCGTGCGCTAACCTGGTATATCAAGTACACTAATGATAATCCGAATGTTGGAGTGGCAGAAATCCAGATAGCATTGAATAGAGAATTCATGAGGCCTGAGTCTAAAGCATAGTCTATTGTGGGGTTCAAATAAATCATGATGCAACCAGGTGAGACACCTTAGGAACTCAATCAAAGGTTGAAGTGTACAATCTGGGAAGCTAACATGAACCTAACGGACGGACAACATCGTGAGTGGTTTGTTGCTTCGCTCCTACCACACTTAAGGGCTACGCTGTCGCAATAGAAGATAACAACTTAGACAAAGGCCTTAGAGATCACAATGAGACTACAAGAAGCAATGATGCAAGATCCAAATCTGGGGTTTCATCATATCCATGCATAGTTGAAAAACCTTTGCCTTGAGATGCAAAGCTTGAAGCAGGACAGGATAATTTGACCAGAAGTGTGCGAAGAGGTATGGTGTCTAAAATGCAAGAGTCAGGGGCATGAAAAAGACCATTGTGCAGTATTTGTGAACTACCTTACAGGAGGAGGATCGATGCCTTTAAGGTTGAAAGCTCAAGCAGGACTGAGTGCGGGACCTGCATTGTTGTGCGCTATATGTCAGGTAGTAAGAAAACATGCCACAGATAACTGTCATTTTCCACAGAAGTTTGTATAGACACCGCAACAGTTGTTCTGCAAGTTTTGAAGGTTAGTAGGGAATGATGAGCATACTTTTTGGAGCTGTGAACTGATGTGGATAGAAATCCCCTATAGGGTTTAGGCTGAAACACAACCTCCTAACGAGAGTGCAAGGATGGTGTAGATAGGATTTCAAGGCTGCAAACAAGGCCAAGGTGGAGGAGGACCTAGCAGAGGTTGAGGACAGTTGATCTGCTACTATTATGGAGGACTAGGACACTATGTCTAAAATTTCACTAACCCAGGACATCTGTCGTGCATGTATTTCACGTTATTTGATCATGAAACCGAAAACTACCATACGCCAATAGCTAGGATACATGAAAAAGGGGCGCTAGCACCTCTGTTGACTCAGAACCTGTAGATCATGAGGCCTGAGCCATGTGAAGAAGATCCAAACATAAATATAGTGCTCAGGAGTGGAATCACGATAGGAGATGACAAGGGGAAATAGCCAGAAGATAGTACATGGGTCCACAAAGCTCCAATGAAGGAGGTTGAGTTCGATTTGGAGCACACACATGAAACCTTCATCGAAGCTAAGAAGAGCTTTGCTGAGGCCTCCACCTCAGGAAGCAAGGATAAGCCTAAGTGGGAGATGGACCCATCTATTCTCACAACTTTCTTGTTGACCTGTATGAAGTTACTATGCGATAGTAAGGCTGTTAAAGGGTTAGAAGAGTTCATCAATAGATGTGCTGGAACCATGCTAGGTGAGCCACACATAGTATGAAAGATTGGAAAGCATAAAACAAGAATGGGACAGGAGATGAGACTGACCACGCAGATAGGAGAGTATGAAACAGATCACATTATTTTGGACCTGGGGTCAGATGCAAATGTCCTACCAAAGCAGACTTGGGAACAATGGGGAGACTCACACTCTAGTGGTATCCAATTCAGCTAAGGATGGCCAATCAGAGGAAGATCATCCCCATGGGGTGGCTGTAACGAGTGACTGTAAACATTGAAGGAGCGAGCGCGCTGGCTAACTTTGAAGTAATAAAGATAGTGGATGATAGCAATCCCTATCCCACACTCCTGGGAATTGATTGGGCTACCGATATGAATGGGGTAATCAATCTAAAGAAGCAGAAGATGATCTTTGGGAAGAAATCACTATGCATAATAGTACCCTAGATCCTGCTGAGGGATTGCACTATACTGAACCAGTCTGTGATTACGAGAGTGATGACGATTTGGACTACACCTATAAGATAATAACATGGGATCAAGATTGGGTGAATCCCACCATGGATGGATGAATTACACGGGATCATGATAGTTCCTGCACCTCGAACTCCGATGAAGAGTTAGAACGCTGGCAGAATCGGTTATATAAAGTAACTACACTGAACTGCAATATGATGACCTGATCATTGCATTGTGTGTCCTCGGAGGTAAGAAATCTACCTACTTATGATGGCCTGAATGAGGTGGATATATTTTTGGATGCATTTGAAAGGGAGGTACCAGAAAAGCAGCTCTTCCAGCCGTTTGATTGGGCACTGCATGCTACACTCGCAAGATGGGGGGGTACGCATAAGGGAAGCTTTGAATATTAGCGCTAATGTAGGAGAATGATGAGAACTCACTTTGGGAAGCTGAAGATGTGAATGACAGACAAGTATGATGGGCAAGATGATGTGAACACGCACTTGGAAAAGTGGGCCCAAGCTTATGGAGAGAAGCCCCAACCTGAGTGGGTGCACTTGTTCTATCATACCCTAGATATTTTCCCAATGAACTGGTATATAGAAACAGTGCTCCACCATAGAACAGGTGAACGAGATGTCCTACATGAAGGATTCATGATGACATTTAGTTTTGAAGATGGGTTTGACAGTATTGATGAAGTTATAGAAGAGGTGAAAGCAACCATCTTTCAGATACCACAAGATCCTTTGGACCTGATTCAGCCTAAGTGGGCTACTCAGCTAAGTCATGCACTGGAATGCTATAATGTGACTGATGAAGAAGAAGATGAGGATCCACCAAAGATTAAAATTCTGGAAATAGAAGGTCACCGCGAAGTTAAAGGACCACAAATTGAGAACCCTGATATAACCACGTTGTTGAAAACGAAACAAGTAAACATTGGTACGAAGGCAAAACCCAAATTCATGAAGATTGGAGAATACTAGGGCAACGCAGCGGTGGATAAGATCGCTGAATTGCTCTGTAAATACCAGGATTTATTCCCTACCAAGTTTACGGATCTGAAGGGGATAATCGGGGACCTAGGTATGATGAAAATTACATTAAAGCCCGATGCGAAGCCGGTTAAGCAAAGAGCTTACCATCTCAATCTGAAATATAAGATAAAGGTCTGCCTAAAGCTAGACAAGATGCTCGTGACATGCATCATTGTTCCTGTGGAAGAATCTAACTGGATAAGCCCAATGGTGGTATAGAAAAAGAAGCAGAAGGATGAAATAAGGATATGCGTGGATGTTAGAAAGCTAAATGACACTTGCATACATGATCTTTTTCCTACTTTGTCCACTGATGAAGTGTTGGACAATGTAGGTGGTCAGGAATCATATTAATTCACTGATGGGTATTTTAGGTAGCACCAGATCAAAATCGTGTCGGAAGATAGGAGAAAAATTACCTTCGCGACTAAGTGGGGTTGCTTTTAGTACATTGTAATGCCATTTGGATTAAAGAATGTGTTAGGTTCCTATACCAATAGGAACCATAATTTTGAATGACTAAGGTTAAACGTTGTAATATTGTACATACCTTTGCTTTCTGCAAATGTTTTCTATATTAAAAAATAAAAATATGTAAAAAGGGTATGTCCTATAAGAAAAATCGAAGGACAAAAAGAATGAGAAAAGGTCAAAAAAATGAAAATATATGAACCCCAAAAAACAAAAAGAGACCATGAAAGTGAGCAAGTCTAAATGCCACTACTATTTACCTTTATGCATAATAATGGTTGTGTGCAGCTTGTTATTCATGTTGCAATCCATGGTAATCAAATTGTTTAATCTTGACTAAATCATGCTTTGAATTTTATGTGTATAGTTAGAGAATAAAATCTGACCAAACATTTTAATTTAGGCAAATCATTAGATAGGTAGAGAAAATAAAAGGAGTTCATAAGCTTAATTTGAGCCCTTGGATGATATAAGGCTAGAAATAGATATTTTGTTTTATTAAATAAAAGATAGAATAATGGTTTTCTAGCCTAAATGCATCGAAATAAATGAAGAAAAAATGTTAAGGTAAGAAATGGGTAAGTAGAAGAAAGGTTGCTGAAGTATAAAGTTAATTGGATCAAAATACATGCGTCATGCTTACACTGACATTTCAATATGTATGATCAACTGTGAAAGAAAAAAAAAGGTTTGAAATTTCATGTGATTAACTCCCTCTCATTCATATTTCCCTTTACTTACTAATTTCCTATCCACAATTATGTTCTAGTACTTTAAATCCTAAAAGTCAAAGAGGCTCAGAGCATTTCTCTGACTTTTGGAGGGACTGGACCCTCGCCTTAATGACTTATGGACACAAGTTCTAGACCCACTTCATAAAATCCATTCCCCCTTCATTTCCCTAATAAAACCCCATTTTCCTAAGGTTAAAACTCTTTTGCCTAGGAAAAGTAAAAACAATTCCATGTTAAAACCCCTTTTCATTCCAAAAAAGCCACAAAAAGTACTTTATCCTAAGTGCCAAAAGTATCAAATAAAATGTGCATATTCTACATTATGTGAAGGATATATTCACTTCGCTCATCAATTTTCATATTACTTATTAACTTTAATATATAACTCCCCAACGAAACCGTTTTCCCGTATATTAACTTAATCCCTATGTAAATACCCCCAACCCTTAGTTTTAAATAAAAACTAATACATTTACCCCATATCCCAACAAAACCCACTTAATTTACCAAATCGTGGTAAACCTAAGTTAATCCTATCATTAACTTCTACCCGATCTCCTAACCTCGTGATTAACCCCACGTTAATCACAAACCGTCATGATTAAGACCCATGCCCCCCCCTTAAAACTCCCGTTCATTTCCCCCACACAAGTTTGCCACCCAAATATTGTTAGATCAACTTCCCGCTCATCTAACAGTCCATAGCCATATCAGCCATGCCCAATGGATGAAAATTACCCACCTGTTAAATTGGTTTTGCCCAACCCCTCCTTTGTTACGTGTCACGCTCTAGAGTAGATAGGGTGACCCCTCTGAAATACCACCCAGCCTCGATAAGTGGTGCGACGGCCTGAGAAACCACCTCCCCACTTAACTCGCCAAACTGCCTACTTTTCATTCGAAATCACTCACCAAAAATTAACCATTGCTCCATAAAAGGGCCGAGAAGCCCTTTTTTACCCTTTCTTGCCCTTTTTCTCTACGAACTAGTGTAATTCCTACAAACGCTGAATTCACCATTTAAACTCTGAATTCACTCTTGAAGAAAGTTGTAGAGACCCCAGTAGACCTCTAAGTCTGTACCAGAACCATTCGAACCTCTGCAGTTGCCTCCAAATTTGCACATTATTCACCCAATTCCATGTATTTTACCACAAATTACCACTTGCCCTTTCAAATTCGGAAATCCTCAGCCTTGTACAGTGTTTTAATTAAGTAAAATTATTTTAATAAATACTTTAAATTTGAAAACCCACGACCAAACTATCTGAAAAATCCCAGTTGTCGTGCAAAACTTCTAAATAAAACTATAAAGACTAATTTAAATCCACAAGAACTAAATTATGGCTGCCCCTGTTGCCTTGGATGTTAAGCCTATCACAACTCCCCAGTTGGACCTCGACCACCTTCCCTTGGCTGACAGGGATTTCCAAATTAAGCATACATCTACCCAGGTTTAAGTAGGGATAGATACCTCAACCATGCTGATGATATTAGCCTTTGGGAGTCAAATTTTCCCAAATACCAATTCCCACAGGTACATGTTTTCCACGAAATTTTCCACTGGTGCCATGCATGTTACATTCCCAGCCTGAGAGCTATTATGTCCCCTAACAAAAGGATTCTATTCACCATTAGAGTTGATTCCATAAATGAAATGTTGTAACTCCAACTAGGACCAAACCTGACTCCACTCTCAATTGGAGATTTGATAGACCAATATTCCAAGTTATGTCCCTCTAGACTAGTCCAATTGTTCTAAGATTTCATTGTTGAAGAGTAGCACATTCCTAAAATTACCCCCCCATATCTTTATGCCATGTTCTCTGAAAGGGGAAAAGAAATCATCACCATGATATCATGTGTCCTAGGCTACTCCATTGATGAATTTTTTGATGAACTTGTCTTGGCCTTCATGTCAATTTATACCCTAGGACAACCTCCTGTTGTTTTGTACAATTATGCTGAGTTCATAGCTAAGAGAATGCATGAACAATTCACCAGGATGCACAATTAAAGAGTGTTCAAATACTCATATTTCCTCTACCATATGTTCCTATATTATCAGCCAAATAGATTTCGTTTTCCCCTCCAGAAGCTGGATACCAAAGCCCAGCCCAAGTCTGTCATTTTTTGGAGCCCACTATTCCATAAGTTTGAGTCGCCATATACCTATTCAGACTTCATATATTCTTTTGTTCTTCTAGCCATGACTATGTTTAAAGGAAGCCCTCCCCCCAGGATAAGTCCAAAAATCAAAAGGGTCCTTCAGTTGTCTAAACAAAGCAAAGTGGGAGATTGGTACTTTTACCAAAACCACACAAAGATAAGGATTTATGGTTGCCAGCTTGCACCACATAAACTACCCAAATACCTCCCCATGAAAAATAATGAACTCCGATGAGATAAATTTTGTCTCAGCCAAGAAAATATCACAATTCAAAGTAAAAAACCAGTTAGGCCCCTTCATCTGCAAGTCTAGAGAGGCAGGGAATGAGGTAGACTGAATTTTGCAGCAAATGAAGTTCCAAAAGAGTTTCATGTGGAGGTATCACCCTCAAGAATTTATGGCTAGATTGAGAAAGAATGCCAAGTTGGGACCTTATATTCACCACCCCATACCAAAGATAGAAATATATGCAAATCAATGTGAGTGGGTGGAAAACACTCTTGTAGATAGAGACAGTACAAAGGTAGATGTAGAGAATACCTTATGTGACTTAGAAAGATAGTTTTATGAGAGCTCATTTCTACGGGTACTTGAACAGCATGAGCCATCCATGAGCACCCTTCCTATCATGCAGACTCCTTGGAATGAGGGAAAGAACCCAAAAAGGACCAGGGAGGAGCCCTCAAGTTCAGGAATGGGCACATCAAATATACAGTATGAGACCAGTTAGAGAAAAAGGCCTAGGCTAAATCCTATTTCAGAGTAGGAAGAAACAAAAGGCTCAGAAGAAATAACTGATATTGAGTTGGATAGAATTAAAGGCACAACTCTATCTGAGGAAACACAAGGGTCATCTACATCACAGACCCATATTTTGGAAAGATAGCTAAGTGTAGAGGTGTCCTCATTCAGTAGGCCTATTGATAAGGATAAGGATATAAAAGATAGATATGAAGAGATCAAATTGAGAAATGAGAAACTAAAGGCCCAAAATTATGCTCAGTATCTCAAACTCACACCTACTAATCAGACCACGTTGATGTCAAGTTTTGACATCAAGGAGGGAAAATTACAGATGTCCTTCATAAAACCAACTGCACAATAGCCAAGGACATCAACGAATTTCAAGAGAGTTGATTTTGGAGTGACGGCAAGGTATATTCATCCCATAGACCAAATTGAGTTGAAAAAACAGGCTAGAGAGATGATATACTCCACCCTCATAGGTAAAGCCATAGTTTCTCATCAGTTGCAGAATTCATTGAGTAATATCTCAGCTCAATATCAATTAGAGAAGGCCTCCTCATAGGCCAAGGATACTAGAATCAAGTCTTTGGAAGACTTAGTGATTGAATTGGGACATGATCCCAAGGATATTAAAGCCATTGAACAACTGATAAAGAAGAAAAATGATGACATTGTTGCACTGAAAAAACAATTGAAGATAACTCAACTACATCATCCCTAGACATGGGAGGTCTTAGAGAGCTAAACTAGACATGAAGAGTTGATAGACTTGGTCCTAAAACTTAACGATCATTTAAAGGAGATAGAGAAAGAATTATACACTTTAATTCAATTGAAGCAAAGTGATATTTCCAGTACATCTCCAAATGTCATCCCAACGGTCTCAACAATAGTCCATTCAATGTTGGCAACCTCATTGTCTCCCATAGCTCCCATGCCTATAGCACAATCAATTTCAACAGAGTCTACATTAGTAGCAGGTGCACCAGGAGAAAAAGCAACAAAGTTGGTAAGAGCCGTGGAGGAAATGTCTATTCAGGCTATAGAAATGAACAAACTGAAAGAACAGGTGACAATCTTGGAAACAAATTACAAGCTTGCCAAAATTATGCACAAGGAAGAAGTACCGAAAGCTGCCAGAATGAATGAAATATTAAAGCCATGGAGAAATATCTGACACTAAAGGAACCCCTTGGGCAAGCCAAGGAACTATTATGGGCCAATATCATTGACTCTGTCAATGATATTTGGCCATCCATTTAAGTTATTTTTGAAGAGATAGACCTGATAAAGATAGCTACAGAAGCTATCCAAAAAGTCATGGAAGAACTAGGAGACATGCTTGAAGACGCAACTAGACTTATCCACTTCCTCAATAGTAAAAACAAGTATGAACTTCAAGAATTGGATATAGAAGAGAGGAAAGAAACAATTTTGGAAGCAAGAGAGGTCCTTTCTAAGAGAAACTTACTGATAAACTTGGATGACAAATGTCAAAATATGCAAGTAACAGTTGATAGATTTATGACCAAGTTTTAAATTTTGAGAGAGAAAGGGTTACCTAGTCCCTTGTTCATAAATGACAAGCTCATGACACAACAATATTATGAAAACAAAATCAGGGAGCTAGCTAAGGAACAGGCCAGTACATCATCAATAAAGGCATTGCCAACAGGAAAATTTCTTTACAAGACATTTGAAAACCTGTTTTTCCTCCAACATGAGGTAAAATACCTATTCATCATTAGGCCTACTTTTTCTAAGTGTACTGAGGCAGATGAGATATATAGGATGATGTTAAAAATCAAGGTACCCAATACTGAATTATGGGAAAAATTGACTAATTTACTATAGTAAAATGTAGTAAAAAGGTTAATGTACAGTCGGCAGGGTAAAAGGTAAAAGAAATTTAGCATGGTTAAAGAGTATCAGATGAAAGCCGAAAGTAACTAAAGCCTCTAGCGTGAAAGTTCAAACAAAAAAGAGCATAAAGGGATACAAACCAAACTATAAAGGCTAGCAGCACCACAATGAAAGGGACAACATGAAAGTAGTTCAATAGTTGTCTCTACCTTCTAGCAAGAAGATATATTCATTTCTTAGATTAAATCCCAAGTTAGTTTGGAATATTTTGTAATAAAATTTTGTATAAATACTTCATAATTTGAAGTATGTAGTGTGGATTCTTAGACATTTCTATAGACTTCTTGATCAAAAAACTGTAAAGCTATTGTATCACTGACTGGACCAACAAGCTAGATTGATGAATGAAGACAAGATATTTCATAGGATTCATGTGTAGAGCAAAGTGCAGACAAGTATTTTCTCATGTTGTTGTTATCTTTCTTAAATTTTTTCCACAATATTTAATGTATATCTAAATCTGAATGCTATAACATGGAATGATATCTTAATATTTGCTTAATTGCACTATGTTTTAATTGTTATGCATTTAAATGTTTTTTACTAATTATCTAAGTTAAGGAATTCTTAACTGCTCCTTATTTTAGGTTGTCTCTCTGTAATCTATAGTAAAGGATTCTTAATTTCCCTTTGTTTCTGATTATCCTTTGTTCCTCGTTTTAATCCTGGTATGAGAATTCTTAATTGCTCTCTCACATTGATTAAGACCTTTTCACCCCTCTGGACCAAAGACCTACTTTTCTAGCTTGCCCTTTGAACACTCCGTTTAGTGAGTTAATTCTATTTTTGCTGCCCATGGAAAATTTTAGGGGCTAATGTTCACCCAGTGGGCTAATTTTCCATGATTTTTCCACAAAAAGATTCGCCAATTTCCAATTTTTATAAAAGGTGATTCGCCCAAATTTTAGAATATAAAATTATTTTACCTTTAAAATCACCAACATTATATAGAGACTATATATAAAATCATTATAAATTTGAATAATTTTACAAATATATCAATAAAGATTTTATAGTTTGCATATTAGGGATTAATGAGATTCACCATTGTTTCTAAACTTCAAGAAAAATTTCCATCCTTAAAATTTTCCTTGTTGCTGCCCTTCTGTTGACGCCATAGCACAATGGTCTAAAGACATCATTCTATCCATCTGTTTTAAGGATTCCACCATCCAATCTTCAATACAAATCAAAAACCCCACCTAAACATTCAAAACTAGCCTGAAATCCCAACAAACAAAGCTAAATCATATAGAGAGAGCCCTCTCTGAGGCATAGGTTGGCTAGAGCCTATGCTTAAAAGTTGGTTTGTGGTTACCTCAGTCATTTTATTTCTTTTGATAACTTCTAGAGAAAATTCTGAGTGATAACAGAATGCACCTGCAATCGTCTCGCACGTAGTTGTGGTTGCGTTCAAGGAATTTATTCATAAGTTCCTCAAGGTATAATTTGATGACTGGACCATGTTTGGGTTGGTTAAATGCCATGTAGCGAGCTTGTGCTCAATGCTGTATACCTGTTGAAGATGCCAGATTGCATTCAATCTCAAGAAGTGTTTGTTTTGTGTTCCTTTTGGGAACCTGTTGGGGCATGTGGTTTGCAAACAGGGACTGATGGTAGATCCTGCAAAGATAGCAGTGATATTGAACTTGGAAGCATTGAAGAGTGTGAAGCAATTGCATGCTAGCGTGGGACATATGAGATATTATAGGAAGTTTATCAAAGGCTATGCCCAAGTCACTGCACCTATGGATAAATTGTTGAATAAAGATGTCACATTCTACTGGAACAGTGACTATAAGAAGAGCTTGGATATATTGAAAGAAAAGATGGTCATTGCACCAATTCTAGTCTTCCCGAATTGAAAGAAAACGTTTCATGTACATTTCAATGCATCATGTATAGCGTTGGGAGTAGTACTGACATAGGCTGGTGGAGAAGGCTTGGACCATCCTATCTCGTTTGTAAGCCGAAGATTATCGAAAGTGGAGAAGAACTATTCCACCACCGAACACGAAGGGTTAGCTATAGTGTATGTGCTCCAGAAGTTTAGGCACTACTTGTTGGGAGGCCATTTTAAAATGTATACAGATCACTCTGTTGTGGAGGTAAATCCCCTCTGCGGACAGAGGCGATCCCTACTAGCCCAAATGGGGTCTAGCAACAAACAAACAACGCTAACACGCAGGTTCCTAATTGAAAATTAAGGACCAATGATGAGAGCCTACCTGGATTCCAACGCTAGTACTTGTAGAAGAGTCATCACTCCCATTCATTTGCCCCGGCTGGTCATGATCCCCACGATCCCCGTGAACGGACACCTGCACATGCAAAGAACAACACAAATATAAGCATAAAATCCAATAGATGCAACTATATATCAGTCAGAAAGGATATAACTAAATCATCATTACAAAGACAATAAGAGTGGAACCATAATGATAGTCGTCTATTATTGATAAACAAAGAAGAATACAACCATAGTTCTGATGTCAAATCCTCCTTTGTCTGGGTGATCAATAGCACATGCCTTGCAAATATTTTTGAGAATGTGGAACAAGCCTCTCTCTCCTTGGTTACTTGGACAAGAATCTCCTCACTTTAGATTTAGCCTTATGGGAATGAAGAAGGCTTCTTGTAGCATGAACTTAACAATTCTCAGACTTTGGGACTTGAAAACTAGAACTTGGAACTAGCTTGTCAAAAGAAAAAGGACAAGCTTTTATAGATAGAGGGGAAGGAGTTAGGATTATCCACAATATTCATGGGATTGGCTTTATCACTAAGAAGCTTCCATGATAGGTGGAGAACTACTTCCGTCCTATGGAGATTCGAAGCCAAACTAAACCAAATCAATATAGATTCAGTTCATGAGTGGGTTAGGAAGAACCTTCGTAAGTTTGTTTGTTAAAAAATTTACCCAACTGGGCTGGCACGAGTGTGACTCTGACACAGAGCACCAGCTGGCACACCATCTTTGGAGGATTTCCCCCATTGGCATGAGTGATACATAGTGCAACCGCGCCAATGGAAAAAGGGCTATTTTTATGGGTATTTTGCAGAAGGTGTCTTCAGGGCATATGAAGTTCATACTCAAGGGGATACAATGCAAGTGTTTCCAGGTCATGTCACTTCTCACAGGTCTCAGAATGAGTCCTCCAAGGTGTGGGAGAAGGGGTAACAGGGATGGTGACAAATTGCTGTGTAACACACTTCACGCTAAAATACCTGGTCAATAAGCCTATGTTGGGGGGCAGAATCTGTAGGTGGCTTTTATTGTTCTAGGAATATGATTTTGAAGTTATTATAAAGCCTGGATGACTGAACATAGGACTAGACCATCTATCGTGCATTGAAACAAGCAAAGATCCCACTAATTTGGAGGAGGGATTCCCTGATGCACAACTATTTTCAATGCACATCACAGATGGTCATTTTGAGGATATAATAGATTTCCTAATGATAGGTGCTACACTGGAAGGATACATTGTCTAGCAGAAGAAGGAATTAGTGGTGCACGTGGCAAATTTCTCTATCATTGTTGGTCATTTGTACAAGATGGGGACTAATGAGATATTGCAACAATTTGTACCTAAGATCGAAAGAAGCAGCATCCTCGTAGATGCTCATGGGGCCGCCGCGAGAGGGCATTATGTAGGAAGAGCCACCATGCAGAAGATTCTACATACATGGTTATCATGGCCAACCCTCCATTAAGACTCAAAAGCGTATTGCAAGACATGTGATGTGTGTCAAAGGACCGGTAAGCCATTGCAAAGGGATGAGATGCCTTTGAATCCACAGATGACGTTGCAACCCTTTGAGATGTGGGTGATAGATTTTGTTGGAGCCATTCAGCCCCAAGGAAAGACGGGAGCAAGGTACATTATCACTGCAACGGATTATTTGACTCGTTGGGCGGAGGCACAACCTGTGAAAGATTGCATAGGCGCGACTGATGTAAAATTCCTCTTTGAGCAGGCATTGATGCACTTTGGATGTTCAAAGATCTTGATGAGTGATCATGGTACGCACTTCCTAAATGAGACGATCAATGCATTGACGGAAGAATTTTAGGTATACCACTAGAGAAGCACACCTTATCACCCATAGGCTAATGGGATGGTGGAAGCATTCAAAAAAGTGCTCAAAAATGCACTGACCAAGGTTTGGAATGCTTAGCGAAGTGATTGGGACCTATGCATACCTGCATTACTATGGGTGTTACACAGTATTTTGTCACCGTCCCTATTACCCCTTCTCCCGTACATTGGAGGACCTATTCCGGGATCTATGAGAAGTGACTTAATCTGAAAACACCTACATTGTATCCCCTTGAGTATGAACCTCATGTGCCCTGAAGACACCTTCTGCAAAATACCCATAAATGTAGCCCTTTTTCCATTGGCACTATTCCACAGTGTATCACTCGCGCCAATGGGGGAAATCCTCCAAAGAGGGCGCGCCAGCTGCCACTCTATGTTAGAGTCGCACTAGCGCCAACGTAGTTGGGTAAAGTTTTTAACAAAGAAACTTCCGAAGGTTCCTTCTAACCTATCCATGAACTGATTCCAGTTTGAGTTAGTTCAGTTGCGCTTCAAATCTCCCAAGGAGGGAAGTAGTTCTCCACCTCTCATGGAAGCTTCCTAATGATAAGGACAATCCCATGAATCTTGTGGATGATCTTATCTACTCCTCCTACCTCTATATAAGTTTGTCTCTTTGCCTTTGACAAGCTAGTTAGTAATTCTACTCTTCAAGCTACTAAATCTAAGTCCCAAAGTCTGAGAATTGCTAAGCTCATGTTACAAGAGGCCTTGTTCATCCCCATAAAGCTATTATTTAAGGAGGAGGTCCATGTCCAAGTAATCAAGGAGAGAGAGGCTTGTTCCCCATCCCTTACAAGCTTTGCAAGGCATGTGTTGCGATCACCCAGCCAAAGGAGGATTTGACGTCAGAACTTGGTTGTATTCTCTTTTGTTTATCAATAATAATAGACGACTATCATTATGGTTCCACTCATGTTGTCTTTATAGTGATGTTTGAGTTGTATCCTTTCTGACTGATACATAGTTGCATTTCTTGGATTTTATGCTTGTATTTGTCTTGTTCTTTGCATGTGCAGGTGTCTGTTTATGAGGATCATGAGGATTGTGACCAGCTGAAGCGAAAGAACGGAAACGACGACTCTTCTATGAATAATAGCGTTGGATTCGAGGTAGGCTCTCATCATCAGCCTTTACTTTGCAATGAGGAACTTGCGTGTTAGCATTGTTTGATTGTTGCTAGTGGGATCGCCTTTGTCCGTAGAGGGGATTTACCTGCGCAACAATGGGCTTATCAAAGAGCTCAAGGAAGAGATATTTTTGGTTGGATTTCACTGGCAGGTCCAAAAGCAGTGCAAAACTGCATGGCATGATTGACATATTAAGCTGCACTCATTTAAGGTAAATGACCTCATTTTTCTATACAATAGTAAGTTTGATAAATTTCCAGGGGAAATTCAGAATGCACTGGTTAAGGCCCTATGTCATTAAGGAAAATACCAATGGAGGAGTAGTACAGCTAGTGAAATTGAATGGAGAACCCTTCTCAAGAAAGGTGAATGATAGTCGCTTGAAGCCATACACTAGTGGTTTGGCCATGTGAAAAAATGAAGGTAGCACAGCCTTAGTGCTCCAAGTAGCCGAAAGGATGTGTGGGACTATAAACTACATTGCCTAGGTTAGGGAGTTGCACGATTGGAGGATGGTATGAAGCAAGGAAGTATCACTGGGTCTGTGGCAATGTGGAGAGAGCTGCGCTACCCAGGGAGAAATCGTGTAGGTCAGCTGGAAAGTGACCGTTAAAGTCATTGTTCATGATTTGACATCAAAAGTGAGGCCAAATGGAGAATATAGCCAACATTTAAGATGCAATTTATGGCTGGTGTTATCTCAAAATCAAGCACTGGAAGGCTGCAGGCTAGGTTAATTTCAAGTAACTATTTCAGACCAGACTTTTGGCTAAGGCTTAGCCTCCTTAGCCTGAGAGGGCTCTCTCAAAGGGTTATTGATTTTGATTAATGATTTGAATAGATGGCTAACTCTATGGTTTGTAATTGTATATGTTT